>CM050851.1:5656981-5816981 GCA_027580175.1 Siniperca scherzeri | reverse complement strand
TATATATAAATAGAATATCTTGTTGAGGAATGGTGTTCATCCCTCCAATAGAGTTCCACAGACTTGGCAAGGAGCACTGAGCTGTTCTGGAGGCTCGTGGTGGCCTGAGTCCATACTTTTCCTTTAATTTATCACCCATCTGTACATTTCATTGCGCTGTATAAGAAAGTAGTCATGTCTATGAAATCATGTTATGGGCAAAGTTTGTCCAAAATAGATCATTGATCATTAGTGAAACTGTTAGAGGGCAAGGACTATGCATTAGAACGAGAATGTGTGACTAAATGGTAAGTAAAAGCAAACTTTTATGTGCTTAAGTAATTCGTGATTATCAATTTCAGAAATAAACCATGACAAATTCCAATTTTGTTTAAATGGCATTCTCAGAGGTCAGGAGAATGAGTGGAAAAAATCTGTCCTCACCACTGCACTTTGCTGTTGATGTGGAGTTCAGTGACTTCAGCAGATTTTGCTGCAACATTATGTTTAGAGCTTGCAGTGTTTTATTTGCAGCTTCAACTACTGCTCTAATCTTCTCCTGCTCCTCCAACCTAAAATTGAAGAAAATATGTCATGACTAACTTACATTATAAGTTTCAAGTTATGTGTGTGAAATATATTAGATTAAGTTATCTAGCTACTTATAGTGGAGACAGGTAGTAGTGCACCTGCACACAGTTCAGATATCATTGAAATACCAAATCTGGTTGGTATGTGGTCCTTATGTAACCTAAACAAGTAGCACCCTGATACCATGCAATTATGGCATACAATGCAAAAAATATCACATCACACAATTAACTGAAGAGTATAAACATAATTAATTTGGGAACAGAATGATTCAATGGCTCAATAATTCTAGACTAGAAAAACTATTTATTTTCTGATCAAACTAGCCAGCCAATTTTCAGTGTAAATTTTTCAATTGTCATGGCCTATCATAAAATTCTACATATCCATCTAGTTTTGCTATGGTACTAGGACAATAAGCAAGTTAAATCCAACATTGGACTAAAGATCAATTCTCATGTCAGAACACCTTGACAGAAAAGCATAAATCTGGTATAAGGCTATTCAAAACTCACTTTTTTTGTGTCGTGCAGTTGCAGAAACATGTCATTGAACTGTTTTTGGTAGAGGCGTTGTTTCTCCTTTGCCTCCTCAAAAAGTTTTTTGTGGAACAACCCCACCACCATCATCATCATCATCCTCTTCAGAGAACATATCTGAAAGGGTATGTTCTCTGAATTTTGTGTCTGGTGTTTGGCAGAATGGGGACTGTTTCTTCCTTATTTTTCTCTCATGTAGTAGGGCCAAGAGGTTGTTTTTTTTTTGTTTTTTTGTTTTTTTTGCTTCTTCTGCTGCTTTTTTCTGACTGGTCTGGAAACATGGATAAAAGCCTAATTAGGAATCACAGTGTAATACAAGACTCACATATAAGCAAATAAAGCAATGTGAAAGCAATATATGGTTATTGGATAGATTAATACCGTGATTGGCGATTGATATCACCTGATATTGGCATGTATATGGTCAGAAATGCAAAATGACATTGCAGTACACAAATAGTTATAAAGAGCCTTCTATGTATTGTTTTATTTTTCACTTTTCAATCTTTCTATTTTTCTCTATTTTTGTGTCCAGTGTGAAACCAAAAGTCAATGTTGATTTATTATTTTTAAACTTAGTTCACTGATGTTTTTATTATTGTTTTCAGTCGCAATTTGGTTAGGTTTAGGCAACAAAACTACTTGGTTAAGTTTAGGAAAAGACCTTTTCACAGCATTAGAAAGCCTTTCTTCCAAGCGTATAGGAAACCTGGCTGCGAAATTTGCGAAAAACAGCAAAAGGCCCTCTCTAAAGCCAGTGTTTGGTTTGTCCATTCTGGGCTACTGTACAAACATGGCGGTGCAACATGGCAGACTCAGGGCGGACTCCGCTTGGACCAGCTTGTCAGTACCTGCTCCCTCTGTAGATTGTGATCGCAAAAATTTCAGATTTGTTGGGTCTCTGTAATTAATATTATAAAGAGTATGGTCTAGACCTGCTCTATAAGAAAAGTGCAATGAGATAACTTCTGTTATGAATTGGCGCTATATAAATAAAAGATGAAAGCCCGATTCTTATTTTCAGGTTATTATACACTAATGAAAACATTTATGAATAATATAGTTGTCACAGCCTGTCATGTCCTCACCAGCCCGTAATCACCCACACCTGCTCCTAATTACACTCCTGCCCTCAATCAGCCCCAATCACACCCAGTATAAAACCACTCCACTCTCCACACTCAGTGTCCGACCTCGTTTGTGTTTAGGACTCAATGCACCAGACTATACCAGTATCTATTGAATCTGTTCTCAGCTTTTCCCCCGTTTCCAGTACTTTCCCCTGTTTTCCTGTGTTACTCCTGTCTCAAGTCTTCCGTGGCTTCACCAGTCTCCTGTGGATTCCCTCCGGTGACTTCCCCAGATCCACTCGACCTATCTCCACACTCTCCACTTCTGGTTGTCGTCAAAATAAAGATATTCCCATCCATCTCGGTGTCCTCTGCCTGTTATCCCGTGACAATAGTCTGCATATGAAAAGTTTAGACTTCCTCTTCCTCACTACCAGCGCCTGATCGTCTCTGTATACTTGTACGACCATACGTAATGGCTCCACACTTGACCTAGCTAAGTACTATTGTAGCTCTGTCTAAGTTATGTCGTTTTTGTGTAAAATCTGGTTTGTTTCTGTCGCAGACATCCTCATCGCCGGTGATCACAGCCACTTCACCTCACGGATCTCTGCCAACCTGTTTGCCTGTCTTGTCGGCTACATCGCCAGCCAGCCAACTGTCTTCCCCGCTCCGCCAGCTGCCAACTGTCTGCCCGGCTCTGCCAGCTACCAGCAGTCTCCCGGCTCTGCCAGCTAACCAGCGGTCTCCCTGAGCCACTCTGATCCAGTCCTGTCCACTCTACGGATCCGCTGCCAGGCCTACACATCGCCATACCTGCTCCAGGTCGGAACACACCTCCCCAATCTCCGCTCCTGGATCTGCACAGTCCGCCCAGGGTTGGGCTTACCGCTTCCTCGACGTCTTCAGTCTACTCCTCGATAGAAGGGCTATCTTCAGTCATTCCCTCTGTTTTCTTTATCTGCTCATTGTGTTCTGCATTTGTGGGTTCTCGTTCGTACATTACGACACTCTGAGTGATCTTTGATCAGGATTTATCCTTTAACTCCCACATGAAACAAACTTCACGGACTGCCTTCTTTAACCTATGTAACATTGCAAATATAAGGCACATCCTGTCTCAAAATGATGCAGGAAAAACTAGTGCATGCATTTGTTACTTCTAGGTTGGACTGCAATTCCTTATTATCAGGCTGCCCAAATAAGGTCCTTGAGACTCTCCAGATGATCCAGAATGCTGCGGCACATGTACTGACAAGAACTAGTAAAAGAGATCATAGTTCTCTAATATTAGCTTCTCTGCAGTGGCACCCTGTAAAATCCAGAATAGAATTTAAAATCCTTCTCCTCACCTACAAAGCTCTTAATGGTCAGGCACCCCAGAGCCGCCTCTATTTTCTGAGGAGGCTGAGGTCCTTCAACATTTGCCAGACAATGCTGAGGATGTTTTATGAGTCTGTGGTGGCCAGTGCTATCCTGTATGCTGTTGCATGCTGGGGCAGCTGGTTGAGTGTAGCGGATGCTAACAGGCTCAACAAACTGATCCGTAAGGCCAGTGACATTGTGGGGGTGGAGCTGGTGTGTTAGTCTATATGACCCTAAGTCACTAAACTGGACATTGGATCATTAACATCATTGCAATACTTGAAATAATTGTGCAATATTCTCTGTTTAATACTCAATATACTGCAATATACCGTTTTCAGTTTAAAATTCCCTATTTATTGATATTTATTCATACTTCTATTACTGCTGTGCAATATCCACTGTCTTATAATCATCTTAATAAGCTACACTTAACTTGACAGTACTCATTATTGCACTATTACTTATTATTTATATTACATTGTATTATACCGTACATACTTATCAATCTCGAAATCCACTTTGGTACTTTTATACTTATATCCACTTTGAACTTAATTTATCTCACCTGTATTATAGCGTATTATATTTAGATTTGATTAGTACTTCTATTCCTTCTATTCTCAAGTGTGCATTGACGTGATAGTGACCAGCTGTAACAGAAGAGTTTCCTCGGGATGAATAAAGTATTTCTAATTATCTTTCTTCAGTTGCTCTACCTTGGGTAGGAGTTGTCGATAGTGAGCCCACTTCCTCTTTCCACATCTATTAGCAGTGCGTGCTGGTCAAACAAAGGAGCACCTTCAGCGGAAGACTCATCCCACCAAAGAGCACCACAGAGCGCCACAGGAAGTCATTCCTGCCTGTGGCCATCAAACTATTAGTACAATGTGCAATATTAGTTTTCCCTTGTTAGTTTTTCTTATTTATTGTTACGGATATACCTCAATTACTCTCGACAGTACATGCACCTCCGCTTATTACTATTATTTATTACATAATTAGTGACATTGTATTTTATACTGTACTTCACCATCTACCAGTAAACCCACTTGGTACTCGACACTTAGTTTATCTTATACTTATACCAACATGATACTTAATTTATTTCTGACCTGTTTATAGTGTATCATATCGTTTTCTAGTACTTTCTCTTGTGTGCACTGACATAAAGGCGAGCTACTGTAACAAAGAGTTTCCCTACGGGGATCAATAAAGTATTTCTGATTCTGATGCCTAGTCCTATTGCAGCTGGGTCAAAGGGCGTCACCTGAAGCCTATTCTGAGGTTGCATTTGGGGCCTGATGTAGGGTCTGGATTTTCCTGGAGTTTTGTGGGGGGCCATAATAGGGTGGCCATAACCTTGCGCCATGATTATCTAGTGAGATAACAGAAGATATTAGCAATTCATCTTCATCAGGCAGTCTGTAGCATAATCCATATACCGTGCACGGTAGACAGAGCCGTAGTTCACTGACAAGCTACACAAAATCGGGTTCATTATCGAAGTCGATTCATCTTTGATAATGAACGCGATATTGCGTGGCTTGTCAGTGAACTACGGCTCTGTCTATTAAAAGGCGCTCCATTTGAAAGCAGGTGATGGCGATTTAGCGGTAATCAGGGAACCGGCTTTACTGACGAAATGCACATGACAATCGCATGCGATATATCGCCCAGCCCTAGATGTTACAATGGTGTATTAACAGACTAGTTGTTTATGTAAGTCCAAAACCTTTCATTTGAATGTTACATAAATACTGTGAACCAAAATGCTGTGAAGAAAAATGAAGCTATTTCCTGCAGTCCTCTGGGACTTTTGCTGTTTAAATAAAATGTAAAGTTGGTTAAATGCAAGACTAGTTTTCATTTTTTTTCTGTCTTATAAGTAGTAGTTAATGTCTTGAATCTAGGACAGTATTACTTTTGTAGAGCTTACAATAAGGTAAATACACTTGGATTGAGTAAACTGTGGCTTATTATGGCAAAAGAGCACTGCCTAATGCGAGTCAGGAATGCTAACTTCAAGACATTTTGTCTCAAAATGCCAGTTTCTAATCTTATTTCAAGTAGGTGGTGGACTTAAATCTAGAACAGTGTAACAATTATAGAACTAAAAATTAGTTAAATACACTTGAAACAAACAGGATGACAAAAAAAGATGCTACTTTTGAGGGGAAAATACTATTTTGAGCATTGCAAGCTTATTATAAGACACAAAACATCTCAATACTAGTAAAATATAGCTAAAATGAGTTTTCCCAGCTAATTTCAAGATCACTCTTATCTTGTAAAGCTTAAATATAATGTCTTATTTCAAGAAATCTTACCAAGAGAATTTTCACTTGTTCCATTGGCAGATTTTTTGCTTATTACAAGCAAAAATATCTTGTTTTAATTTTTTTGCTTATTTTTGAGTGGCCTTTTTCCAATGTGAACTTGGACAGCTACCTGTATGTATCAAAAGTCTGTCAGTGGACAGGCTGTAACTGTGTTTACACCTACCAGAAACTTGTTCTATATCTTCCTTCCCATGTTTTAGTGCAACAAGGGTGCTAAACAATATATTTTGTTCTACTTTTATTGTGATGACTTCTATCTCTGTCGTAGTGAACAATGGCATGCAGTACCCAAGTCATAAGCATACCTGAGTGATACAGTGCTGCACTCTATATTGATTCCAATTGGCAATGTACAAAGTTTTGTTTGCCACTGCTTGCAAGCGTATAGTAGTGGGTGATGGCAACAATGGATACCCTTCTGATTGTACTGAATGACCACAGTACTGTAAAAATGTTTTGGACTTTTGTAGCTGAATTGGACAATACGGTAACAGGTCCAACATGGATTGAAGTTTTTCATTATATTGTTTTGCTGTTTTCTTTTTTACCTCTTCTCTCCCCTTGAATCTGCCATATCAGTGGTATTTTAAACATCCATTATCCATTTGCGGGAGCTCATAGCCATATATTCATTTCCATGCGTCGGATTGCGTTCAAACAATTATATGTATTGTATCGTAGAAAAGGTTTCAGTCGTAGTCATCTGGACACTGTTTTCAGAATCAAGACGTTTCGGCTCTGAAAACAGTGTCCAGATGACTACGACTGAAACCTTTTCTACGATGGAACACTCCTGGACGAATGAGGGACTACACCGTCTAATTATATGTATTATAAATGTATTTGCTATCTCGCTATGAATCTGGATGGGAAATTGTCCAGTCACCAACTTAGTCATATTTCCAATTAGGACTTGGATCAGTGGGAACACACGATGACCATAATGATCAATAATAAGGTTCCTATTGCCATCCCCATCAGCTGCAGGATCTTTTTGAAGTTCAGATTGCTGAGCCAGTCCCAAACTGCTGGCATTTTGGTGTTCAACTTGGAGTGTCTTTCATGCTCTTCTCTCAATTCCTTCAATTTTTCAATGGCTTTGGTGAGGTCCCCCTCCTCTCCTGTGTGTATGGGGATGGCAATGTAATACTCATCTCCAATGAAACTACACACTCCCTGATCTTCTGCCAATATTGTGTCTAGAACTAGCCTGTTTTGTAAAACCATCCTGGCAGTTGAGTGCAGCTGTGAGTATGGCTTCCATGGCCAATATACAGTGGGCAGAGGTGGGGCAATCACTTTTTCACACAGGGCCATGTAGGTTTGGATTTTGTTTTCCCTTAATAATAACAACCTTCATTTAAAAACTGCATTTTGTGTTTACTTGTGTTATCTCTGATTAATATTTAAATTTGTCTGATCTGAAACATTTAAGTGTGACAAACATGCAAAAAAATAAGAAATCAGGAAGGGGACAAACACTTTTTCACACCACTGTAGTCCAATTCATGAACCTCTGCTGATTGTACCACAGACGATTTATCCACCTGCTATTACATGCGGTGTACAATATGTCCAAAAATAGGTATCAATCTCACAGGTTGCCCAGAGATAATCCAATCTTCCCCTATAGCTGTTTGGTTAGATGGAACACTGTGTGGTTCCTGGTTCCAAGCAACGTAGACTTTCTCATCTGCTACCAAACTCTTTCCCATTTTTAGCTCTACTTTCTTTTTTTTTTAACAATATGTTTATTGTTTTTAATTATACAAGACAGGTAACAGGGAAACACTTTTCCAATTCGTCACAGTTATTTCCCACCCCAACAATAGAACACATCACTCATTCCTCCCATATAGAAATACATAAAAGTCTCAAACAAGAAACAAACTAAATGCAAAACAGCTATCACAAGGTACCCAAAAACCAAATATACATTACTGTACTTTACATATAAGATACATTTTCCTGCAAAACACAAAACGAAACAGAAACTAACAAACACTCATACAAAGTTACATCTCCTGTAATAGATGACCAATATTATTGTTGTTAATGTAGTAGTTAAATGGCTTCCATATTTCTTCATATACACCCATTTTGTTCTTAATAAAATGTTATTTTTTCCATGGCCATACACTGCGTCATGGCCTTAATCCATGCTCCAATAACTGGCGAGTCAGGCCTTTTCCAGCTTAGAGCTATCATTCGTTTAGCTTGTAATATAGCATGATCTATAAATTTACTCTGCTGAGGCTTTAGTTTAAGGTTCTTTGGATATAAATGTAACAGAATCAACAATTTTTGCATCTAGAGGAATATTCAAGAATAAAATTATCTTTGTCATATTAATCCCTTCCACCCAAAAGTCTCTAATAATATTGCATTCCCAAACACAGTGCACAAATGATCCTTGAACCTCTCTGCATTTAAAGCATGTATCAGGAATATTTTTATTAAACCTATTTAGTTTAACAAGGAGTTATGTAAGTCTGCATCAACCAGTTATATTGAAGTAGTTTTAGGCTAACACTACCTAACTGTTTCTGAGAGTTTTTACAGACTTGTCTCCATTCATCCTCAGAAATATCTTTATTCAATCCCACCTTCCATAATTCAAGTTTCGGGGTTGATGATTCAGTAACCCTGATGCAAGCCAGTTGTAAAAAACTGATATTAATCCTTTATTATTAAATTTTTTAGTAATTAATTCCTCTAAAGAAGAAAGTACTGGCAGGTTTAATGAATGGTTCTGCATAGAAAGAACAAAACTCCTTATCTGTAAGTATTTAAAGAAATGTTTTCTTGGAATTTTATACTTATATAGTAAATATCTGTTCAAATGACATCAACGTTCCCTCCTCAAAAAGATCACTGATTTTGCTTAATCCTTTTTCACCCCACAGACGGAATCCTGAGTCCTTCGTGCCTGGCTTGAATAATGTGTTGCCCCAAATGGGGCTAAACTGGGATAAAGAATCAACTATTTTCATGTACTCTCTAATTTCATACCATACTCTAATCATATTACAAACAATGGGGTTTGTGGTGACTGTTATCAGATGTTTAAACTTATCTGAATATATATATATATATATATATATATATATATATATATATACTTATTTAAAGGCAACGCAAAACCACATGACTCCATATCCACCCAGGATGGTTTATTTCCAGAGGAGAAATAAAACATTATTGTTCTTAATTGTACGGCTAAATAGTACCAGTACAGGTTGGGACATTTCAACCCTCCAGTGTCAAATGGAAGGTAAAGAAGAGAAAGACGAACTCGAGGGCATTTCTTGTTCCAAATAAATTTCCTGAATTGTGAGTTAATCTTCGAAAACACTCCAGCTGGTGGCGCCAAGTGAATATTTTGGAATAAATACAAAAATTTAGGCAAAATGTTCATCTTCAATATATTTATTCTTCCTATCAATGAGATTGGTAAAGATAACCATCTTTCTAGGTCTTTAGATGTTGCGTTATAATTTGTAGAAATGATATTTTCTAATTGGGGAACAATTTTGATACCCAGATATGTAAAACTGGGTGATATTTTCAAGGTAAATAAATGTGATGTATTTGGACAGCTAGCTTTATTAAGCAGCAATAATGATGACTTTGATGTGTTCACTTTATAACCAGATATAATTCCAAATTGATTGATCAGATCTAAGAGTGCTGGTATAGCGGTGTTTAATTGTTTTAGGAATAACACTACATCGTCCACGAATAAAGCTATTTTATGTTCCTTGCCTCCCATTGTAATCCCTTGTATATGATTGTTAGATCTTACGGCTATTGCTAGTGGTTCGATAGCCAAAATGAATAAGAGTGGGGACAATGGTGAGCCTTGAGGACAACCTCTTGTAATATTAAATGGCTAAGAAATCATCTAATTTGTTAAAACTTCAGCCATTGGGTTGGAATGTAATAATTTGATCCAATGTAAAAAGGAGTTTCCAAATCCGAATTTTACGATAACGTCACAGAGATAAGCCCATTCGATCCGATCGAAAGCCTTCTCCGCATCTAGCGAGAGAAGAGCAGTATCCTTTTCCTCTTTTTGGCTATGCAAAATATTTAAAACACATCTTACGTTATGAAATCCCTCTCTGTTCTTAATAAACCCATTTTGATCATCACCCACAATGCCCGGAAGCACCATCTCTAACCTTTTTGCCAAGATTTTACATATTATTTTGGTATCTGTGTTTATTAGGCTAATAGGTGCATGTTTCCACACTTTGTATTCGGTTTTCCTGGTTTTGGTAAAAGAATGATCAAAGACTCTCTCATAGAAGTAGGAAGGCAGGCACTATTATAACATTCTATATACATATCATGAAGTGGCTTAACCATTTTATCGCTGAAATATTTATATAGGTCGATGGGCAGGCCATCAGGTCCTGCTGTTTTAACACCTTTTAATGTATTTATAGCCTCCATAATTTCAGCTGCAGTAATCTCACCATCTTATTAAATTTTTTGTTCCTCAGATATTTTAGGAATGTTGAGATTACCAAAAAACGCGGAGTGGGCATCAGTCGTGGCCTTATATTCAGAGCAATACAGCTTTTCGTAGAACTTTCTAAATGCTTCATTAATTTCCCTCGGGTCTACAGTCATATTACCATTTTCATCTTCAATACTAGTTATTGCTCTTTCTGATTCCTGTTGTTTTATATGCCAAGCAAGAAGTCTGCCTGGTTTTTCTCCCTGATCGTAAAATTGTTGCTTTAATCTTGACAAATTGGCCGCTGCTTTTTCATGTGTTTTTTCATTATATTGGTTTCTTAACAATAGCAATTCTTTTAACACATTATCATTATTTTGGCCTGCTTGTAAACTTTTTTCCTCGAGTAAGCGAATTTTTGTTTCAAGTGTTTTAAATTTCTCCTGTTTCTCTTTTGTCTTCCTACTCGTATAGCTTATAATTTGTCCCCGTATAAAGGCCTTAAAGGCTTCCCATCTGATTATAGCTGATGTTTGGGTGGTGTTATGTTCAAAATAGTAATCAATTTGTTCTCCTAAAAACTCAAGAAATCTTTTGTCTTGCTTCCAGTGTATCTGAAATCTCCATTTACGATTACAAGTAAACTTTGGTTCAACATATGTCAACAACACAGGGGCGTGATCTGATATAAGAATACTACTGTACTGACAGTTTCTGATCCATGAAATTAGTTCAGCTGATATCAAAAGTAATCTATTCTTGAGTATCCTTTAGAAGTACTCGACCAACATGAATATTCCCTTTTATTGGGTTTTGAGCCCTCCATATATCCACCAAGTTGAGTTCCTTTATAAAATGTTGTAAAGCTTTTCTACACCTTATATGAGTGTTATCGAACCCAGATGACCGGTCCTTACTGGGCTGCAAAACACAATTAAAATCACCTGCCACAATATGTTTTCCAGGCATTGTGGAGATTCTCATCATTCATCATCGTTAGGTCCATATACGTTAACCAGATTAATCCGAGTTGATAGAATGTTTCTCTGTACAATCAAAAATCTACCTTTGGGGTCTTTATTCCTTTACGCATTGATAAAATAACTAGACTTATATATCATAGTTATAACTCCTCTGCAATTAGAATAGTAAGCTGACGACAGTACCTGACCTGTCCATCTACGCTTAATTTTAATTATCTCATGATCTAACATGTGTGTTTCCTGCAGGAACACAATTTTGGCACTTAACTGTTTTATTCTACCTATTACTTGTTTTATTTTAGTAAGTTTATGTAGGCCTCTACAATTCCAAGATACACATTCAACCAAAACTTCTGTCATTTATTATAATGTCATAATTAACATAAAGAGAGATAAATTAACTTAGTGCAAGAGTAGCAGAAAAAATCTATAAAGGGTACCATTTGAGATAAAACCCAAAAAGAAAAGGAGGAGAGCGACCCACCCAGAACCCAAGCCTGCCTCACTAAAACATGCAGGCTCCCCCAAACCCCTAAATAACCTCCTTCCATTAACAGGAATAGGTCCACGCTATACTGAGGAACTGTTCTCCAGTAGATCAAACCTCAGCTCAATTGCTTATCTATGTACAAAAATATTCCAGTTAAGCTAGTTTATCTATCAACTGAAAAAAAAAATGCGTCATATTGCATGCATGTACTTCTCAACACTCACGTAAGAAGCACCTAATTGCACTTTAAGAAGAAACCACAAGAAAAACAAAGTAAAATCTAGCTTTAACCAAGGCTTATTAATACTTTATACTATTATTTTTAAAAGAATCAAATCTGTAAGTAGTTCGATGCCAGTCTTCCAGCAGAATTAGGCCCTACATACCTCATAGTCTCCAATAGCCATTTCTAAAGAGAATGTAAGCTTGTTAAGAGTTCTCATCAAAGCACACTTAATTTAGTCATCCTCAGTCATTGGCTCCAGTTTCTTGATGTATTTGGACAGCTAGCTTTATTAAGCAGCAATAATGATGACTTTGATGTGTTCACTTTATAACCAGATATAATTCCAAATTGATTGATCAGATCTAAGAGTGCTGGTATAGCGGTGTTTAATTGTTTTAGGAATAACACTACATCGTCCACGAATAAAGCTATTTTATGTTCCTTGCCTCCCATTGTAATCCCTTGTATATGATTGTTAGATCTTACGGCTATTGCTAGTGGTTCGATAGCCAAAATGAATAAGAGTGGGGACAATGGTGAGCCTTGAGGACAACCTCTTGTAATATTAAATGGCTAAGAAATCATCTAATTTGTTAAAACTTCAGCCATTGGGTTGGAATGTAATAATTTGATCCAATGTAAAAAGGAGTTTCCAAATCCGAATTTTACGATAACGTCACAGAGATAAGCCCATTCGATCCGATCGAAAGCCTTCTCCGCATCTAGCGAGAGAAGAGCAGTATCCTTTTCCTCTTTTTGGCTATGCAAAATATTTAAAACACATCTTACGTTATGAAATCCCTCTCTGTTCTTAATAAACCCATTTTGATCATCACCCACAATGCCCGGAAGCACCATCTCTAACCTTTTTGCCAAGATTTTACATATTATTTTGGTATCTGTGTTTATTAGGCTAATAGGTCGCATGTTTCCACACTTTGTATTCGGTTTTCCTGGTTTTGGTAAAAGAATGATCAAAGACTCTCTCATAGAAGTAGGAAGGCAGGCACTATTATAACATTCTATATACATATCATGAAGTGGCTTAACCATTTTATCGCTGAAATATTTATATAGGTCGATGGGCAGGCCATCAGGTCCTGCTGTTTTAACACCTTTTAATGTATTTATAGCCTCCATAATTTCAGCTGCAGTAATCTCACCATCTAATTTAAATTTTAGTTCCTCAGATATTTTAGGAATGTTGAGATTACCAAAAAACGCGGAGTGGGCATCAGTCGTGGCCTTATATTCAGAGCAATACAGCTTTTCGTAGAACTTTCTAAACGCTTCATTAATTTTCCTCGGATCTACAGTCATATTACCATTTTCATCTTCAATACTAGTAATTGCTCTTTCTGATTCCTGTTGTTTTATACGCCAAGCAAGAAGTCTGCCTGGTTTTTCTCCCTGATCGTAAAATTGTTGCTTTAATCTTAACAAATTGGCGCTGCTTTTCATGTGTTTTTCATTATATTGGTTTCTTAACAATAGCAATTCTTTTAACACATTATCATTATTTTGGCCTGCTTGTAAACTTTTTTCCTCGAGTAAGCAAATTTTTGTTTCAAGTGTTTTAAATTTCTCCTGTTTCTCTTTTGTCTTCCTACTCGTATAGCTTATAATTTGTCCCCGTATAAAGGCCTTAAAGGCTTCCCATCTGATTATAGCTGATGTTTGGGTGGTGTTATGTTCAAAATAGTAATCAATTTGTTCTCCTAAAAACTCAAGAAATCTTTTGTCTTGCTTCCAGTGTATCTGAAATCTCCATTTACGATTACAAGTAAACTTTGGTTCAACATATGTCAACAACACAGGGGCGTGATCTGATATAAGAATACTACTGTACTGACAGTTTCTGATACATGAAATTAGTTCAGCTGATATCAAAAAGTAATCTATTCTTGAGTATCCTTTAGAAGTACTTGATCAACATGAATATTCCCTTTTTATTGGGTTTTGAGCCCTCCATATATCCACCAAGTTGAGTTCCTTTATAAAATGTTGTAAAGCTTTTCTACACCTTCTATATGAGTGTTACCGAACCCAGATGACCGGTCCTTACTGGGCTGCAAAACACAATTAAAATCACCTGCCACAATATGTTTTCCAGGCATTGTGGAGATTCTCATCATTCATCATCGTTAGGTCCATATACGTTAACCAGATTAATCCGAGTTGATAGAATGTTTCTCTGTACAATCAAAAATCTACCTTTGGGGTCTTTATTCCTTTACGCATTGATAAAATAACTAGACTTATATATCATAGTTATAACTCCTCTGCAATTAGAATAGTAAGCTGACGACAGTACCTGACCTGTCCATCTACGCTTAATTTTAATTATCTCATGATCTAACATGTGTGTTTCCTGCAGGAACACAATTTTGGCACTTAACTGTTTTATTCTACCTATTACTTGTTTTATTTTAGTAAGTTTACGTAGGCCTCTACAATTCCAAGATACACATTCAACCAAAACTGTCATTTATTATAATGTCATAATTAACATAAAGAGAGATAAATTAACTTAGTGCAAGAGTAGCAGAAAAAATCTATAAAGGGTACCATTTGAGATAAAACCCAAAAAGAAAAGGAGGAGAGCGACCCACCCAGAACCCAAGCCTGCCTCACTAAAACATGCAGGCTCCCCCAAACCCCTAAATAACCTCCTTCCATTAACAGGAATAGGTCCATGCTATACTGAGGAACTGTTCTCCAGTAGATCAAACCTCAGCTCAGTTGCTTATCTATGTGCAAAAAAATATTCCAGTTAAGCTAGTTTATCTATCAACTGAAAAAAAAAAAATGCGCGTCATATTGCATGCATGTACTTCTCAACACTCACGTAAGAAGCACCTAATTGCACTTTAAGAAGAAACCACAAGAAAAAACAAATTAAAATCTAGCTTTAACCAAGGCTTATTAATACTTTATACTATTATTTTAAACGAATCAAATCTGTAAGTAGTTCGATGCCAGTCTTCCAGCAGAATTAGGCCCTACATACCTCATAGTCTCCAATAGCCATTTCTAAAGAGAATGTAAGCTTGTTAAGAGTTCTCATCAAAGCACACTTAATTTAGTCATCCTCAGTCATTGGCTCCAGTTTCTTGATGTATTTGTTTACGTCCGCTGGTGTATTGAAGACGATGGTGGTCAACATCGTTGGTCAACAGAAGCCGTGCGGGGTATATTACCCGGTGCTTGTCCAGACCGAGTTCCCGTAACCATTTTCTCACACTGTCATAGCTCCTCTGTTGCTTATACACCTCCGTTGGCAGGTCAGGAAGAAATCTTATTTTGTTGTTTTGGTACATCACCTCTTTCTGTATCCTCGCAGCTTTCAATATGTTTTCTCTGTCCTTGTAGTTTAAACACTTGATGATGATGGTTCTCGGATACGTGGTGTATCTTTGACTCGCTGTTATCCGGTGTGCTCTCTCCAAAGCCGGTGGCGTTATCTTCAGAGTATCCGCTATCCACTTTTCCATAAAGGAACAGGTATCGTTGCCTTCTACTTTCTCGGGCATTCCCAGTACACGCAGGTTATTACGTCTACTCCTCCCTTCTAAGTCTTCGACTTTGTTATTGAGGACTTTTGTCTTGCTCTCAAGTTTTCCGATAATTTCTTTCAGGGTTTGTATCTCGTCTTCTGCTGTAGAAATCCGCATTTCGGCCTCCATGATACGCCCACTACAGTCTTTCACGTCCGTTTGAACAATTCTTATTTCTGTCAATTTTTGTGTTAAAGTCTTGTTTGAATGATGTTATAGCAAGCATGATGTCCTTTGATGAGGGGTTATCCATGTTTATGACTTGTTCAGCGTCCGCAGAGACATCAGCATGTGGCTGCTCCGGTGAGCATGGCTCCCCTTCAGCTAGCTCCTGACCTTCATCCTCACAGTTCTCCATCGTTTTCTTCTCCTTAGCCGCTTTTTTTGGCATGTTTGAAGTATTTTACTCTTATGCTTAGAAATGTATCTCTTTATATGACCTCACTCTGGAATATTATGCAGGATTTATTGAAAAGCAACTGAGCACGAGGAAAACGCTTCTACTCACTTGCCGCCATAACCGGAAGTCTTTAGCTCTACTTTTACTCTTATTCTGTGAGGTAGGTCTATTCTCTTCTCTAGCTGCAGTCTCATTTTGGGATGATAAGCTGAGCACTATTTGTCCGGTTAACATCACTGGTGTGTATATTCCCATTCAATTTGCTGGCACTTCCACTTTGACCTGTTTACTGTCGTCACACAACCAAAACACATCTGCTAGAGGTTGTTTTCCCCCTGCAAGGGTTGGGATTTTGCGCTGTATTGGAAGGGCTCTTTTATGTATGATAAAAAGCTGTTGACCATCATACACTACCTGCTGACACTGAAACTCTGCCTGTTTCTTTGTGTTGCAAAATGTCATTGTGGAACTTAGTCTTGTTTTTATCACTTTCACCCGTTCCTCTCTACACTGCACTCTAGGGTCTGATATTGTTTCTGTGGACAATGCCTCAAGTAGCATACGTCCACATGCTATACAATAAGGGAATATCACTCCCTCGGCCATGTTAACTTCCGGAGGGGCCCCTGACTCTAATTCTTCTGTCATAATTGTAAGGCACACCTGCCTGTCATCACTCCATCCCTGGTAACCTGCAGCCATCTTCACTACACAGTAAGCAAAACAAGCTCCGTCAGTACCACACTTGTCTGCGTCAAAACCTGGAATGGGCATCACCTGAGGAATTCTTTTAGCGTTATAACATGCTGCACAAGATTATGAGCTTACTTGTTGGTCTGAATAGTGCATCCACTTATGGAACAGATTGTTTTCCCGACTTGTTCTTAGTTTGTCAATTGTTCGATGAAGACCTTCTATTGGGCTTCTGTGTGTACACTGTTGTTGGGCCTCGCCTAGCCTCACCATGTGTGAGGGACAAAAGACAGGCCTACCTGGAAAAGCCAAAACTTTCACTAAGAGGCTTGACTTAGATACAAAGAACAGACAATAGGCGCCAAGCTGACACAACTGTTAATTCACACCTGAATGTGAAAGTGAGATGAGATCTTGTTTGAACCGCAACATCTCAGTTGAATCTAAACAATGGACTCCTATTGGATGAGACACACGAGACAGAGCATGACAACACCAACTCTATAAAGCCTGGTGCTCCACACTGCCTGTTGCCATTTCTACAGAAATCCGTTTACTAAAGGAGACACATCACGTCTCTCTCCACAGTAACTGCCGTTACCACAAGAAGACGCTTTTCAAATGAGCCTTTAATTTCCCTAGGAAGAGTCCTAACTCGCTGGATGAGAACAGACTGTTTTGTGTTTGCTGAACACTTTTTGGATCCTTGTCGTTTCTCCCCATAACAATCCTGTACCTGCAGAAGGAAGAGACATGGACTGACTGTTCCCTTCACAGAAAGCAGCTGTCTGGGTAGTGATAGATTTTATAACTTTGTGTTTTATAACTGTGTGTTATTTTACCTAAGTTTCATTGTTGTGAATTGTGCTTTGCTTTTTGGAAAAGTGACAGGCCGTTGCGCTCGAATTGCTGTGTGTTTTTCTTTGTGTTAAGCACGTTCCATTTTGTATCAGTACCATGCTGTTGGGCCTTTTTAACTGTCTTAGCTTTAGCCACTGTGGGAGCTAATAACTGTGCTTTATTAGACTAAGGTCCTTGTAGGAAAGTCTACTGACGGATTACTGTGTGATAAAGGGACAGCTATGACGCTTTGCCACAGCATTTGAGATTCTTTGTGCCTTACTCTCTGTGCTTTCCTCTCTCTTCTCTCACATACATTTACATGCTTACACACATCTCAAATGGCCCAGATAACATGGTATCTTAGCCAGCTAAGCTGCACGTCATTTTGAGGACAAATAAATTGTCACAGTCATGTCATGGCCTCACCAGCCTGTAATCACCCACACCTGCTCCCAGTTACACTCCTGCTCTCAATCAGCCCCAATCACAGCCAGTATATAAGCACTCCACTCACCTCACTCAGTGTCCGACCTTGTTCGCGTACAGGACTCAACCGCCCATATACTAGAAGTGTTCTTTGCGATAGTTTCCAGTGCTTTTCCCCTGTTTCCAGTGTGTCTCCAGTTTCCTGTGTCTCCTGTGGTCTCTCCAGTTCCCCGTGGCTTCACCAGTCTCCTGTGGTTTCTCCAGTGGTTCCCCAGTCTCGGTTGACTTCAGTGACCTTCCTTCATCCCCAACCCCTCTCCTAACCCCCTCCTGGTTGTCAAACAATAAAGTTCATTCCCATCATCCTCGGTGTCTCCCGCCTGTCTGTAATCTGTAACATAAATAAAGCTTTAAAGAAATTAAGAGGATAAAGTTTTACCTTGATTTTAGGTTTAGGTGAGGTGTTACAGTATGTAATCCATTAACCCCCAAACTCCAAAGGGCAGAAGCCATATGGCCATGAAATGGACCCGTCACCCAGTCTTTTCACAGTTTGGATTAAAATGGAGGCTCTTCCTTTTATTTACATGTTGCCATGGTGAATCGTAGTATCGGAGCTCCATTGATGATGGCTTTTTATAGTCCTCATGCACGCGCTTAACATACTCAGAGTTGATTGAACTTAGTTTAGTTTCCCATCTCAGGGTTCATCAACTCTGAGTTCAAGATTAGGCTCAAAGTTTGTTGAATCTTCTTTCTGGAATAGACCCCAGAAAATTAGAAAAAAAGAGATGAGGTAGATGAGGACGTAAAGACCAATACTAATCATCTAATACATCATATGTTACCTTCAGTTGACATCATCTCTAAAATGATGGCTTCACATCATATTCGTAAACCAATCAGATACATTATTTTCTTCAGTGAATAAACACACTGTAATTAGTTTCAAACGGTCAATACAAGGGAGGTAGATGTGTATGTGTGTGGGTGTTTATGTATGTGGACATTGTTGCTTGACTAATCTGTCTTCATTAGCAGAATTGGTCCTGAGTGACTGGTGTCCTTTTGCCCTTTAGCTCGGTTTTGCAGTCTCAGAAGCTGAATAAACACCCCTGATACCACTTAACAAAGGAACCGAGTCAAATTAGAAAGGTGAGTCAAAGTCAAACATGCACTGGCAGCCCTTGCCTGCAGAAAAGATACCGACCCAGACAAATTAGTCCAAAAAAGACGGTGGCCTGGGGGACGGGTGTAGTGAAAGAGAGAAAAAGGGAAAATAAGACAATATAAACCTTTTTTCTCTGACAAGACAAAAGTAATACAACTGACAGCAAAGGAGCTCTTAAATAAATGCACCCAATTCTCCAGTGAGCCTTTAAAGGGGCAAGCCTATTGTGACTTTAATGTTGTGTATTGATTAGCTGCACATTTACATCAAGGTGAACTCTTGGAGAGATTTCAAGCTATGTTGAAGTAAATGGTAAATGGACTGCATTTATATAGCGCTTTTGTAGTCTACTGACCACTTAAAGTGCTTTACAACACATGCCAACATTCAACCATTCACATTCTCTCTCTCTCACACTCACTCAGTCACACACACACACACTCACTCACACACACACACACACACACAGAGGCTGCCATGTACTGTGCCAACCTGCTTGTCAGGAGTGGTTAGGGGTTTTTGACCTGATTTTTCGATCTGATTTGAGCTACTTGAGCAGCTTGAATATACCGTATGAATATTAGGGAGATTAATTTTCTGAATTTGGAAACCCTAAAATATATACAGGAAATAAAGTTTTTGAAATTGAACAACTTGAAAGTGACTATTGAGAACTTCACAAACTGAAATTCAGACCACATAAATTCAGAAAGGTGGTTGTAATTTAAACTGTCAAACATTTCAGTGCAATAAATTCAATATTAAAGTATTCAGTAGTGATAAAATTTTAAAAAATGTGGTATTCAATTGCTCTCCTCCTCTCCCTCTCTGTATGTATCTGTATGCATTCTTATCCCATTAATTCAAGTTACTAACTTTACATCTTTTCGCTCCAGTAGTTTTGTGCTTTCTCATTTCTCTCCTCTCTCCTTCTGTCGCTTCTTGCAGGTATTTCTGCCTCCGGAGCTGTATAGTCTGGATCTCATTGCAAGCCACATACTGCCCCCATGTTCCTGCTGCTACAGCTACTACAAATATTATTATTATTAGTCATATTATTACTACCAACCACATGTTGGTGCTGTACTTAAGGCCTAAAAAATTTTAATAGGCCACGCCCCTCACAAGTCCAGTTCAATGTGCTCTATAAGAAAGCCTCTTGGACCACTAAAGTCCGCCTAACTAGATTATCAGCCATTTTGAATTTTTTGAAAAACACATTTTTGACATCTCCTCCTAAACCATAGGTCCGATTGCTACCAGATTTTCAGTGGATCATCATTGGACGAAGCTTATCAAAAGTTGCATAAAGCTTGTTGATATCCCATTTAGTTTTCAATATATTGACCAATGAACTTCAAAAATGGCATGGCTCAGCACATAAATAGACCAAAGTTTCAGTCAAATCGACTGCCAGGGTGTGCTACAAATGCAAAAAACTGGGTGTGGCATAACACAAATCAGACTATAAACCAGGCATTGTGTGTCCAATCATCACAAAACTCCCGGGATATGTCCACATAAGAACCTGAAACATGCCCTGAAAGTTTCCTTCAAATCGAGCGCTAGGGGGCACTACAAGGGCAAAAAATGTGCGTGGCATAACACGAATCAGACTAGGAATCAGAAACTGTTTTCTTTATTCTGTTTGTAAAAATGCAAAAAAGGAAGATTTCACTGCTTTTGTCACATCTAGGCCACATTTGACCAGGTCCAGATCAAACGCTTTAAACCTGTTTTTGCTTTAAACTCAAATTATTATTGCAATGATTTGCTTCCATACTTGTGTATTAACAGCACTTCCAAAATTGTCCTGACAGATCCTGTGAAATGTTTAGGAATAATTTAAAAGCCTGTGGGGATACATCAACCTTTCTACATCGGACAGATTCAAAGCATAAGACTGTAAAGCTCTCAAAGTTCCCACACTGTGTGTAACACTGAAGTTACAGACTTTTAGTTGTTAAAGCAAGCCCAAAATCATGCTTCTAACTTTAATATATGAGCATGTGTAATTTCAGTGTCACAGATAGTTTAGGAAATTTAAGGCTCAGATTTCTCTCACAGTTTTTGACTTTGAATCTGAACTCATGTTCACTAAACAACCTTTTTTCTCAACCTTTAACCTCCCCATTCACATTTATTTTGCAAAGCTATTGTAAATTATTGATGAACAGTGTTGGATGAGAGGCAGGAAGCAGGTCTCAAAAGTGTCAATCCTTTATTGACGTGCACTATATACACACATTATGGTACATAAGGGCTTTTAATTGAATGACCCAAGACTATTCTTTCAACTATCACTCAGTTCTATGAGGTTCTGGCAGATCTGTCTTGTGTTCAGCTTGTCCAACCTGTTTTGGTGCACATGGCAAACAGCCACATGGTTAAGCCTTCTCTGGGTCATCGATGTTCTCAGCCTTCTCAAAGCACTGAAACTTCTTTCAGCATTAGCTGAGGAGGCAGGAACAACCAGTAGAAGTCTCACCAGGTTCTCTACTTGGCTGAAGAGCCGTCGCACCTCCGGCACCATGTCCATTAGTATGCTGACCACATCAGCACACGTGCCATACTGATAGCTGGACTTGATGATTACCAGCTGCACCTGCAACGCCGATATCTCAATCTCTGGGTAGCTGTTGATGTTGTTGTTCACTTTTCCAGAGATGAGGACATGCTATAGTCTGGAGTGTATGAATGCCCTCCTGGTAAAAATGTTCCATCAACTGTGCAGTTGCTGTATCTAGCATGTTGAAATAATGTGCTCTATAGTGGGATTCATCTGAGGGATGGACATGGGGTTTAGGTAGGAAGCGTTTAGCATGATGGCATATGTAGGGCCTCAATAGCAAGTCCAATGATGTGGCAAGTTGCTTGGCTTGAGAATACAAGCTGCTGAAATGCTTTTGTGTTCGTTTTTGTCCCAAGATTTTTTTAACATGCTCAACAGCTGATAGCATGCCAGATATGCTTAAGCAAGACATTCAGGCTTTCTAAATCTAATGTCACATCCTGAGCTAGTTGAAGCCCAAGAAATGTGTTTCCCTTGAGGAAACTCCCGTGCAGTCCATTAGTCCGTGAGCCAGGACCCCATATGTGAGCCACCGGCAACCCACAATGGGGGGAATAATTCTCATAGTGATTTTTGGCAAAGTTTACACCCCTAGTGCTAGAAAATATGTGATAACATTGGACCAGTGGTTGCTTTCTGTGTGTTATCACTCGATTTATAACCCCATGCCAAAACACACTTTTCAAAACTATACATAGAACAGAATAAAGCATTCTACTTCAAACGGATGGTTCTCTCTTATTATTGTAAATTGTAAAATTGGTGGGAATATAGTTCAGACTATGTTTTTCTGAAAGGTTGTTAAAATTAGCATCTCTAAAAATGTTTTATATTACTGGCAGTGACAGCACAGTGACTATACATTACATAATATGTATTTCTGTTTTCATGAAAGATGTAACACAAAAGTTTCCTCTGTACATAAACTAAAGAATGAATACAATGTTTACATACATAGATTCGAAATTTCTTACGAAATTCAATATTCAACTAAATATAGTGTATGTAAGATGCATAGGACAACTTTTATATTCTGTAGCACTCAGTAGAAACAACTTCATGAGCTTCTTTAATAAAATTTTAAATATTAGAGAAAAACATTCATCACGTCCTGCCCTCAACCGGTACCGATTTATCTTCAAACACAGGAACCTTAGAAACAGCTGTAAAACCTGATATATATTTAGACTGCTTTTCTCCTATCGACCTTCTTCAACAAACTTCAACGATTAATTCATCTAAGCCATCAACCTGTCTCTTAGACCCCATTCCAGCTAGGCTGCTTAAAGACGTTTCACCCTTAGTTAGCACTTCTTTACTGGATATGATCAATCTGTCTTTATTAACAGGCTATGTACCACAGTCCTTTAGAGTAGCTGTAATTAAACCTCTTAAATCCAGGGGTTTTAGACAACTATAGACCTATACCTAACCTTCCATCCAATCATCCATCCATCTTCTTCCGCTTATCCGGGGCCGGGTCGCGGGGGCAGCAGTCTAAGCAGGGACTCCCAGACTTCCTTCGCCCCAGACACTTCCTCCAGCTCCTCCGGGGGGATCCCGAGGCGTTCCCAGGCCAGCCGAGAGACATAGTCCCTCCAGCGTGTCCTGGGTCTTCCCCGAGGCCGCCTCCCGGTGGGACATGCCCAGAACACCTCCCGAGGGAGGCGTCCAGGAGGCATCCGGATCAGATGCCCTAGCCACCTCAGCTGGCTCCTCTCGACGTGGAGGAGCAGCGGCTCTACTCCGAGCTCCCCCCGTGTGACTGAGCTCCTCACCCTATCTCTAAGGGAGCGCCCAGCCACTCGGCGGAGGAAGCCCATTTCGGCCGCTTGTATCCGCGATCTTGTCCTTTCGGTCACTACCCAAAGCTCATGACCATAGATTGACCGGTAAATCGAGAGCTTTGTCTTTCGACTCAGCTCCTTCTTCACCACAACGGTCCGATACAGCGCCCGCATCACTGCAGACGCTGCACCGATCCGCCTGTCAATCTCACGCTCCATCCGTCCCTCACTCGTGAACAAGACCCCGAGATACTTGAACTCCTCCACTTGAGGCAAGGACTCCCCGCCCACCCGAAGAGGGCAAGCCACCTTTTTCCGGTCAAGAACCATGGCCTCAGATTTGGAAGAGCTGATTCTCATCCCAGCTGCTTCACACTCGGCTGCAAACCGTCCCAGTGCATGCTGCAGGTCCCGGTTTGAAGAAGCCATCAGAACGACATCATCTGCAAACAGCAGAGATGAGATCCTGTGGTTCCCAAACCGGACACCCTCCGTCCCTGACTGCGCCTAGAAATTCTGTCCATATAAATTATGAACAGAACCGGTGACAAAGGGCAGCCCTGGCGGAGTCCAACATGCACCGGGAACAGGTCTGACTTACTGCCGGCAATGCGAACACAGCTCCTGCTCCGGTTATACAGGGACCGGACAGCCCTTAGCAAAGGGCCCCGGACCCCATACTCCCAGAGCACTCCCCACAAAGCGCCTGGGCACACGGCGAACGCCTCCAGATCCACAAAGCACATGTGGACTGGTTGGGCAAACTCCATGAACCCTCGAGCACCCGATGGAGTATAGAGCTGGTCCAGTGTTCCACGACCGGGACGAAAACCACTCTGCTCCTCCTGAATCCGAGGTTCGACTATCGGACGAATTCTCCTCTCCAGTACCCTGGAATAGACCTTACCGGGGAGGCTGAGAAGTGTGATCCCTCTGTGATTGGAACACACCCTCCGGTCCCCTTCTTATACAGAGGGACCACCACCCGGTCTGCCAGTCCAGAGGCACTGTCCCAGACCGCCACGCGATGTTGCAGAGACGTGTCAGCCAAGACAGTCCCACAACATCCAGAGACTTAAGATACTCAGGACGGATCTCATCCACCCCCGAAGCCTTGCCACCAAGGAGCTTGCCAACAACCTCAGTGACTTGGCCAGGGTGATGGATGAGTCCGCCTCGGTCCCCAGCCTCCGCTTCCTCTTCGGAAGACGTGACAGCGGGATTGAGGAGATCCTCAAAGTATTCCTTCCACCGTCCGACAACATCCCCAGTCGAGGTCAACAGCTCTCCACCCGCACCGTACAAGGTGTTGGTGAAGCACTGCTTCCCCCTCCTGAGCCGTCGGACGGTTTGCCAGAATTTCTTTGAGGCCGACCGATAGTCCTCCTCCATGGCCTCTCCGAACCTCTCCCAGTCCTGAGTTTTTGCCTCTGTGACCGCACGGGCTGCAGCACGCTTAGCCTGCCGGTACCTGTCAGCTGCCTCGGGACTCCCACGAGCCAACAAGGCCCGATAGGACTCCTTCTTCAGCCTGACGGCATCCCTTACTTCCGGCGTCCACCACCGGGTTCGGGGATTGCCGCCGCAAAACATGGTCCACTCGCACTCAATGTCCCCAACCTCCCGGGATCTGGGAGAAGCTCTCCCGGAGGTGTGAGTTGTAGACCCTGCTGACAGAGGGCTCCGCCAGACGTTCCCAGCAGACCCTCACGATACGCTTGGGCCTGCCAAGTCTGTCCGGCTTCCTCCCCCGCCAGCGGATCCAACTCACCACCAGGTGGTGATCGGTTGACAGCTCCGCCCCTCTCTTCACCCGAGTGTCCATGACACGCGGCCGGAGGTCAGATGATACGACAACAAAGTCGATCATCGACCTCCGGCCTAGGGTGTCCTGGTGCCACGTGCACTGATGGACACCCTTGTGCTTGAACATGGTGTTAGTTATGGACAAACTGTAACTAGCACAGAAGTCCAACAACTGAACACCGCTCGGGTTCAGATCAGGGGGGCCGTTCCTTCCGATCACCCCTCTCCAGGTGTCACTGTCGTTGCCCACGTGGGCGTTGAAGTCCCCCAGTAGAACAACGGAGTCCCCGGGCGGTGCACTGTCTAGTACCCCTCCCAGGGACCCCAAGAAGGCCTGGTACTCTGCACTGCTGCTCGGCCCGTAGGCCGCCACAACAGTGAGAGACCTGTCCCCCACCCGGAGGCGGAGGGACGCGACCCTCTCGTTCACTGGGGTAAACCCCAACACGTGACGGCTGAGCTGTGGGGCTATGAGCAGGCCCACACCAGCCCGCCGCCTCTCCCCACCGGCAACGCCAGAGAAATGGAGCGTCCAGCCCCTCTCGAGGAGACGGGTTCCAGAGCCCAGGCTGTGCGTGGAGGCGAGGCCGACTATATCTAGCCGGTAACGCTCAACCTCCCGCACAAGCTCAGGCTCCTTCCCCCCCAGCGAAGTGACATTCCATGTCCCTAGAGCCAGTTTCTGTGTCCGGAGATCTGGTCGCCGAAGCCCCTGCCTTCGACTGCCGCCCAGATCTCTCTGCACCAGCCCCTTACGGATCCTCCTGCGGGTGGTGGGTCCACGGGAGGACGGCCCCACGTCGCTCCTTCGGGCCCCACCCCAGGCCTGGCTCCAGGGTGGGGCCCCGGTAGCGCCAATCCGGGCGACGTAACTGGCCTTGATTTTAAACAATCCATTAGGGTCTTCTGAACCGCTCTTGGTCTGACCCGTCACCCTGGACCTGTTTGCCATGGGTGACCCTACCAGGGGCATAAAGCCCCAGACAACATAGCTCCCAGGGTCGTTCGGGTACTCAAACCTTCCCTTTTCCTATAAAGTCCTTGAGAAAGCAGTCGCCAATCAGTTGCGTAACTTTCTAAATAACAATAGTTTATTTGAGGATTTTCAGTCAGGATTTAGAGTGCATCATAGCACAGAGACAGCACTGGTGAAAATTACAAATGACCTTTTAATTGCATCAGACAATGGACTTGTCTCTGTACTTGTCTTGTTAGATCTTAGTGCTGCATTTGACACTATTGACCATCACATCCTATTACAGAGACTGGAACATTCAGTCTGCATTAAAGGAACCGCACTAAGCTGGTTTAAATCCTATCTATTAGATCGATCTCAGTTTGTACATGTTAACGGTGAGTCCTCCATGCATGTCAATGAGCTCAGGTATCAACTTTTCTGTGCCAGAAAAAATTAAATCAATTAGATCAAAAGTCATCAACTCCCACCATGCAAGGACTGCTTAACAAAACATGCACAGCGAGCCAACTACCAGGCTGGTATATGAAGAAGATGTCCCACAAGTACCAAGCTCTGTTGGCAGAGGATGGAAGATGGAGAAGGATAAAGGTCAACAGTTGGTGGATGGAAGGCCAGCCAGCACCTGATGCCATTCTGGATCTACTGGCCTGTACCTACAAAAAAAATAGATGTAAAAAAAGATGTATGTGTGTTGCAAATGGCCTCAGGCGTACTAATATGTATACTGGCAGACTGTGAGAATCAGGCATCCACCTGAAAGTTGAGTTTGGAAAGTTCAGATGAAGATGTGGAAGACATGGAAGACAATTATTATGATTATTAAGTTATGAAAATATGTAAAACAAAGTATGGCAAGTCAGTCTTTGATTAAATATATTCATTTTCCAACCAAATGGGGCCTAGGTTATGGCCATGTGGAACCTCATATTTGAATTATTGTACTGTAATTCTATATGCTATGGCAAAGCCTTAAGATTGTTTTGATTTGGCTGCTGTATTGATGTTAAATTGGAATTTATACAAAAAGTAATTTATTTGAATTCCTGAATACATTCTCTACAAATCCATATGATTATATGTGTCCCAGGGTTTATTGACTTTTCCAAAATAAACAACAAACAAATATTTTTCTAAAAATGAAATGAAATGTTTATTTTAGGGTAGTGTTATAAAATGCATGAGAGCACACATAAAGCTACCACTGGTGCAATGCTATCACATATTTTCTAACTCTAGAGATGTCAAAAATCACTATGAGCATTATTCCCCTCAGATGGTACCAACCAATCCTACTGGCTCACAGACTACATTGGCTCGGTCTCTTTCAAACTGCATGCAGCCATGTTGTGTATTGAAGTCAAAACAGTCTCATATTGGGGATCACGTGACGCTTTGTACGTGATGGCTGCCGATCTTTAGAGCTCCTAGCACACTCCCTCTTTTATCAATATTTAACAGGTTAAAGTTTACAAATCTAACAGTCTAAACATACCTTTAAACAAGATGAATGCCAACAAGAAGGCTGCATCCTCGCCTGCAAAAACCCCGACTGGAAAACGGATGAAATCTTCAATTTGCAGCAAAGACATGGCGGACGCCATTTCTCCGGCTTTAACGAAACAACAAGATACATTGGAAGAAGTTGTCCGGAACGCAGTGCATATTGCGATGAAAGATGTGACACAGTGCATGCAGTCGCTGACTGCCGAATTTCAATCACAGATGGCCGTTGTGCGCGGGCTTATCGACAAAGTGGACAATATCCAACGTGAGACGAGAGGCCTAAAACAAGACGTTGTCGGCTGCAAATCAGATGTGTCTAAATTTCAAGCAAAGCTGGCAGAATTGGAAGATCGAGAAAGACGCAATAATGTTCGACTTGTTGGTCTCGCACCAAACCGTGAGGGAGGCGACGCAATACGCTTTCTCACAGAAATGCTTCCAAAGTGGATCCCCTCGCTCTCAAACAGGCCGATAGAGATCGAAAGAGCCCACCGCATCTATGGACAGCAGAGGTCCACGGAGACGGGTCGCAGTATGATTTTTAAAGTGCTAAGATATCAAGACTGTCAGTCTATCTTAGACAGGGCAAGAGAGGTGAGCAAGAGGGGACCAATTCTGGATGGCGAGAATCGGCTGAAATTCTTTGCTGACTACAGCGCCTACACTTCGCAAAGGCGGAGAAGTTTTGCTGATACACGGAAGGAGTTACGAGCTTCAGGAATCCAATCTTTTTTGATCTATCCAGCCACTCTGCACGTTATGCACAACGGTGAGAAACTGTCTGTCTTTCTCTTCGCCACAAGAAGGAGAGGAGTTTCGACTTCAGATCGCAGACACTTCGCGGGCAAAACGGCAGCTGACTTTCGGCGATGTCAATCCATACAAGATGGACACGAATCAAACAGATGATTAACCAGCCATCGTTACGGGTAGGATTGTCCATGGAACTGTATGGTTAAGGACATTCTACATTTACTTTGGATAAACACAGGCTACCAATAAGTTAAATGTCGTTTCATTACGTTCAGGATTTCTTTCTTGTTCCGGGCAGCACAAATTTTGAGAGTATTTAACGCAGAAAGGCATGCTTTTAGTTGAACGTGTTCTATTGTTCCTGACATCTAAGTTACACACGAGAGGGAGCGGGTGAGTTTCACATCAGTGGGACGTATGACACTGTCACGGTTCCGATACACAAGTTGGGGAATATCTAGCGGTCTGGTGGAGGGGGGAGTTTCGTCCCGCCATGTATCTCTTTGTTTATGTTAGTAACGAAACGTGCAATCAAACTAGTGTTGTCTAAAATAACTCATTTACCCTTTAATATAGTTAAAGTTTACAGTCCCTTTGATAATGGTTAATATCTCAATGATTTCAGTTAACATCAGAGTAGTCCTATAAAGAGAACAAAGTTTCTGCATAGTTTAAACAGACACAATGTAGATGTGGCTTTAGTTCAAGAATTTCATCTAAAAACAAGCGATGTTGCTCGTGTACAAAATAAATTTTATAAAGTCATTGCTGCATCTAGTGATGGAACAAAAACAAAGGGATCTCTTATACTCATTAAAAGAAACCTTCCTCTTGTTATTGAAAGATGTAGTAATGATAAATCTGGCAGGTTGAGCTATTTCTGCACAAGTATTCAAGGCAAGAAAATAGCTTTTGTCTCCGTCTATGCCCCAGCAGTTTTTGACGTAAACTTTTTTCAGTGGTTAACTAATCAGTTGCTACTCCTGGATGAATATGCTCTTATTATTGGAGGGGACATGAATGCACTTGCTGATTTGATGCTTGATAAATCCACTACTATATTTTCCAAATCGCAAGAGACAACCTCTGTAAATTTTAAGTCCTTTATGCAAACTTTTAATCTCGTAGATGTATGGCGTGTTCAGAATCCTTTGGTTAGAGATTACACTTTCTTTTCTTCAAGGCATCAGACGTATTCTAGAATAGATTATATTTTATGTTTTCGTGAATTCAGGATGTGTTTTGAGAGCATCGCAATCCTTCCTGCTGTAATATCTGACCACAACCCTCTTCTGACAAAGTTTATTTATTGTTCACATGAGATGTCTCCGAGATGGCAATTTAATATATCTCTTCTACAAAATTCTGCATTTTTAATAGATTTTAGAAATAAATTGAAAGACTTTTTGAGCATAAATCTCAATAGTGTAGATAACAACATGATGGTATGGATGGCTACAAAAGGCTTTATTAGAGATTTCGTTATCTTTCTCATCACATTTAAATAAAGCAAGAAAATCACAAATTGAGGAATTACAACAGATTTGAAGAAGAAATTCTCAAGATCAGTTGAAAATGCTCTAAAGAGTTCTACGTCAAAGCTAAATGATTTGCTCCGAAGAAAAGCTGAATTCATTATGCATAGAGTCCGTCAGAAGTATTATTATAATGGGCCAAGACCCAGTAAGTTACTGGCTCTACAACTCAGACAAAGTGAAGGTAGGGCTATTATTGATACCATTCACTCACCTACAAAAGGCCTAGTAACAAATCCTAGAGAGATAAACAATACTTTTGCAAAACATTTTAAAGAGCTATATCAGCCAAAGGATAGTACTGATAAGGTTGAATGTCATAAATTTCTACAGGACATTGATTTACCACAATTAACGCATAGTGAATCTGAACAAATGACCCAACCTATAACACTTGAGGAGCTGCATGCAGCACTAAAAACGGTAAAGAAGGGAAAATCACCTGGGCCAGACGGGATCCCCCCAGAATTAATTTTAAATTTTTGGGATATATTAGGACCAATTATGCATGCTGCAATAAATGCTGCAATCCAAAAGTAACACTTTGAAAAACAAATGAATACAGCTCTAATCTCTTTAATTCCAAAAAAAGATAAGGACCATACTAAATGTTCAAATTTTAGACCAATTTCTTTAATGAACTCAGATTTAAAAATATATGCTAGGGTTTTAGCTTTACGTCTTGAAAAATATATCTGTAAATTAGTTCATAGCGATCAATCTGGCTTTATCCCACATCGTTTGGCTGCAGACAATATACGTCGGTTGTTACATGTAATTCTTGAAAGTAAGGATAGAAATTCCCCTTGTGCAGTTTTATCCTTAGATGCAGATAAAGCTTTCGATAGATTAAATTGGGATTATTTATGGATGGTGTTAGATAAATTTGGTTTTGATAAGAAATTAATATGGTACAAATAATTTATTATAATCCATCAGCAATTATAGCAACGAATGGCTTACACTTCCAACCTTTTGATATCTTGAGAGGGAGAAGGCAAGGATGCCCCCTCTCACCAATGTTATTTGCATTGTCTCTCGAACCTTTAGCACAAAAAAATAAGACAAGACCAAATTTGTTCCATTTCAATCAAGGATACCCAACATGCAATATCTCTCTACGCAGATGACATTTTACTGTCCAAAACATACTAGAAATTTTTAACTGCTTTGGGAAATTTTCCGGACACAGGATCAATTGGTCCAAATCATCTCTTCTACCTTTAAACAAAAAAGCTCAGAGTACCCAGACACCATCAGTTATCCCATCAGTTATACGGCCCTCTCTAAAAGGAATTGTACATATCAATTATGATAGTGTCTTTCAAAAGCTCAAAAGAGATATTGACAGATGGAGGACACTTCCTGCATCACTGCAATCTAGAGTCGCAACTGTGAAGATGAATATATTACCTAGGGTTAATTTTCTTAGTGCCATGATTTCTTTGCCACCTCTTTTTAAAATGGTGGAAAAGACTTGACTCTTTAATTCGCACTTTTCTTTGGAATGGCAAACAACCAAAGTTAAAACTGGTGACGTTGCAACATACCAAAATGGAGGGTGGTCTCTCCCTTCCCAATTTTGAGCTATATCACAAAGCATTCCAACTGCGAGCAATCAAGACATGGTTTGACTCTATAGCTTCCACACCTTGCAGAGAAATAGAAGCAGCAATTGTCAGACCAATCAGACTTGAGGATGTACTGTTTTCTGGACTCTCTTTAAAGTATTGTAAACAATCCTGCGGTCCCATTGTAACAAACACCATTAACACTTTCATAGCAGTGGAAAAATTATTAAGTTACAACAACAAATGGCACCTACAGACTCCCCTATGGCGTAATAGGAATATTAAATGTGGTTCTGAACCATTCACATCAGAACAGTGGTCAAAGCAGGGAATAAGGACTTTTGCTGACATATGGAATGATAACAGGATGCTCAGCTTTCAAAATATAGTTGCATCTTTTAATGTACCGGCATCTTCCTTTTTTCTGTTTTTGCAACTGCTTTCAGACCTCAGAGCATATGGAGTCCCATGGGGATCAGCTCTCAAAACACATCCTGTTCACAGTTGGCTTTTTAATCCTTCTCAACAAAGGGTAGTGTTAGCTGTCTATCCTTACCTTCTTGAAGCTAAGCAAAAACAATTACCACTGCACACAATTTGGACAAGAGAGCTATCTGTAGACCAGATTGATTGGGAGACGGTATGGAAAAATATTTTCTGTGCATCAAAAAATCCAAACCATCAATTAATTCATTTCAAATTTTGTCACAGATTGTACTGGACACCAAAGAAACGCTTCCTCATTAAATTATCTGCAAATCCCCACTGTAGTTTTTGTCCCTACCAACAAGAGGGAACATTCATACATATGGTCTGGGAATGTGAGAAGGTTTGTGAGTTTTGGGAAAAGATCTCATCAATAATGTCTGATATGATAGGAAGAGATACCAGTGCAACCAGTTGTGCTCTTTCTAAACGATGACTCCAATTTAGGTTTCACAGAGCTACAAAGAAAGATTTGGCTGGCAGGACTAACCTCTGCCAAAAAGATAACTGCGCAAAGATGGCTCTCTCCCAATACTTTATCTGTGCAACACTGGCTATTTCAGTTTCAGTTTCATGATATAGTAATGTTAGAACTGTCAACGGCCAGAATAAATAAAGCTAGAGCCTCAACTCTTGAGGCTTGGGAATCTGTGGCAGATGAGTTGACAGAAAAGCTTCAAGATGGTAGAATCTAATTTTGTGATATGATTGGACTCTCAAACCTCTGATGGTCTTTGTTATTTTACTTATTCTAAGTTTCTCATATTGCAGACTGTATCTGTTTTGTTTTATTATTATTTTTATTTTATTTTATTACGCAGGTGTATATGTGAATGTTATTTTGTTTTGATTGCAATTTTATGTCAAGGATCAATGGCTTGGGGCTTGGGGACCGCTGGAGTGGGGTGGAGTGGGGGGTTCAGAGCGTCACCTCCTTGTTTGTTTTATTCTGAAGAAAACTATGGACAACTGTATGTGACCCTATCTATACAATAATCAATAAATAAATGATAATAAAAAAAACTCTCATATTGTGCAAGCACTGATCGGACAACAGGGGTGTGTACTGTCCATCTGGTAGGACATAATGGCTTGAGAGATCTAAAGTGCTCATCATCAGAGTCAGCTATCTCCTTGAAAATGTTTTTGTACTTGCTAGACTGGTGAAAGAAAACTCCCAAGTCATGAAACATGTTCAGTGAGTCTTTAACAAAAAGAGATGCTGAGATGATAGACTGCATCAGGTTGACACAGTGTGATGCGCAATGTACATACAGTGCTAGCGGTTGCTCTTTTCTCAGGTAAGCCTGTAGACCTTGCACATTATGCGACATGTTTGCTTCCCCATTGTAGGTCTACCCTCTTAACTGTGAAACTTGAAGATCCAGTCAGTGTAGCACATCAGTGGCCACCTTTGCAATTCCCTCACCTGTTGCATGTTTTATTTCATAAAACCCAATGGATTCCTCTCTGGGTTGAAGGCACTGACTCTTACTCTACTCCAGTCATGTCCTGTGTTCCATCAATGATCAGTTGTGCACTACTGGCAGAGACTTTATTTCCTGTGAGATTTCTTTGACAATAGTGTTGTTCTCTGCTTTGTATCCAAGTAACTGTCGAAAGTTTCCCTCATAATTCTCATGTCCTCTCAAAGCTTCACCTTGCCTTGCCAAATACTGAATGCCACCTACGATCTTAGAGGTTTTCTCTGGCCTCTTCCTGCTGTTTCTTTTGTGCATGTGTTTACAGTGATGGGCTGGACTTTACTCAGCAATGTGGTCACTGCATGTTTGTGGCTATCGCTCTTCTGATGACACTAAAGCAGGATCTGTTGAGTAGAAGGATTTTAAATATTATTCTGGATTTTACAAGGAGCCAGTGAAGAGAAGCTAATATTGAAAGAAATATGATCTCTTTTCCTAGTTCTTGTCAGTACACATGCTGCAGCATTCTGGATCAACTGGAGAGATTTAAGGGACTTATTCAGGTAGCCTGATAATATGGAATTGCAATAATGCAGCCGAGAAGTAATGCATTGACTAGTTTTTCTGCATCATTTTGAGACTAGATGTGCCTGATTTTTGCAAATTTACGTAGGTGAAAAAAGGTAGTCCTTGAAGTTGGTTTCATGTGGGAGTTAAAGGATAAATCCTGATCAAAGATAACTCAGAGCTTCCTTACGGTGGTGCTGGAGGCCAGGGCAATGCCATCTAGAGTAACTATATCTTTAGATTATGTGTCTCAGAGGTTTTTGGGGTACAAGTACAATAACTTCAGTTTTGTCAGAGTTTAACATCAGAAGATTGCAGGTCATCCAGGTTTTTATGTCCTTAAGGCATGCTTGAAGTTTAGCTAACTCACTAGTTTCATCTGGCTTGATCGATAGATTTAATTGGGTATCATCTACATAACAATGAAAGTTTACGGAGAGTTTCCTTATAATATTGTCTAAAGGAAGCATATAGGTGAATAGAATCGGTCCAAGCACAGAACCTTGCGGAACTCTGTGACTAACTTTGGTGTGCATGGAGGATTCATCGTAACATATACAGACTGATCTGATAGGATTTAAACCAGCTTAGTGTGGTTCCTTTAATGCCAATTAAATGTTCCAGTCTCTGTAATGCTTTCTCAAGGATCTTAGAGAGAAATGGAAGGTTAGATATAGGTCTATAGTTGGCTAAAACCCCTAGTTCAAGAGTAGGCTTAATCCAGGTTGTGGTGTGTCAAGCAGGAAAGCGGGAGTAGGACCCAAATGCAGACAGAGGCTGAACAAGTACAGTTTGATAATTATTTATTAACAAAAGGCTTACACTGGAGACAGCAGGTAACAGTAGCTTACAGCAGGTAAGCAGTTTAAAAACAGAAACAAATCCAGCAGTGGGCAGGCAAAATCTAAAATCCACAGACAGGCAAGGTACAACGGAACAAAGAATCCAGTGGAAAAACAAACCAGGGTGCTTGACAGAGGTACAATGTACAATGATCTGACACAGAACAAACGAAGGACAAAGACTAAATACACTTAGGTTAGGGAGACAACGAGACACAGGTGAAACTGATCAGACTGAAAGACAGGAAGCAAAACTAAAAGACACTTGAGGGAAGGAGGCTACTTCAAAATAAAACAGGAAATGACAGCAAGATAAAATTGGAGAAAAGCCCAACCAACTTAACGTTAAGGACATACTACCTGTGTCATGGTTTTGGGTTTGTGTTCTGTAATTTCTGTAGTCTGGCTGCTCTCATTGTCAGTCTCTAAACCCCTGTTGCTTTCTATTGTATTGAAATACAAAATTGGCCATATGATTTCCATCACTTTTAGACTGAATTAGCAAATTGGTAATTTTTTTATAAATGCCTATTTGTTTGGTTGAACCCAAGTATCAATATTCAGTATTTATACTAACTTGAGTTATTCTATATCCACTAATATTATATTTTGTTAACTTGTAATGTTCCAATACCAAGTTAACAATACCAAGAGTTAATCTCTCACCTCAGTCATCACCAAGCTATCCCTTTCCTGCCTACTGTGCGCTGTCTCTACACCATGGTGATTGTCCTAAATCCAATACCCACAGGAACACCAGATACAACTGAGTTACAGATACAGTGATACATACACAATAGACATTCTCATAAAATTCAATTCAACACTAGTAAACTTAAGGACAGCATAGAACTTGTGAAATGTACAGAGTACAAAAAAGAGAACTGTAAATATTGTCAAAGTTTTTCCCCCAGCTTAACTAATGTGGAATCTTGTTGTTTTCCATGTGACACTGTACTTCAATTACATTACTAATAAAATATGACATAAAAAACATCAAATTGCAACTGAAATTTAAAAAAAGATTGTCGAAAACTGTTAAATTTAACAACACAATGACAGAAGACATTTCACAGGTTAATGAGGTTATTGTTTTCATTTGAACAGATATTGAACTTGCTAACTCACCTCTGTCTCTGCTACACTGTCCTTGCTCTGCCCTGTGACTACATGCTGATTTTCCTAAATTAATTACAGCAGCAGATGCATAATAGTGAGATAAAGAAAGCAGACTTTCCCATACAATTCTGTTCATACTAGGACAAAGAAATGTGTGCATATTGGATATGGATATGTGACTCACATGATTACAATGAACATGATTATCTTTACCACAGCCTTGTGTATCTTAAGATGCACACATAGAGGTACAGGCACACTAAATGAAAGTTCTGTTAATTCATGTTGAGATTTTACATTTGTTTTCACACACTTGTGCATATACTGATTGCTTAATATTAATACATTGCAGGTATGCACATATTATAATGTAATTAGGATGAGTAAGTCAAATACAGAGAATGAAAAGAATCAGTGTAAGTTAACCACTGACATGTAGTAAATATTATGTGCAGAATTGCCTTTAATAGCCTATAACTGCAAAGATATTCTTTCCCTCTTTTCCAATGCTATGTGATCATGAAATCATCCTAAACAGTGCTGACACTTTGTGGAACTCACATGTCTTTTAGGCTGTTTAGTAAAGAAATGTCTTATATCTGGCCCCTTCCTTTTCCCTAGCGACTCACTCATAGTTGCTGAGTTGTTCTGACTGCAAGGCAAGCAGTGATAGAGGATCAAATCATTTATCAACTGAGACAAACAAGAACCATACACATAAAAGGTACAAGGTAATTTATTTATCATTTTACAACACAAGGTTGTAGAAAGAAATTAGTTTGTAGTCAGTAGTATAATAATGTTTTTTTTGCGCATGCATCTGAAAACGCACGTGCATGTGTGTACGCGCACACACCCGCATGCACTCCCAACTCCCCAGAATATGTCTGGACATGCCTGGAAGCGGTCACTCATGGCCCGCCTTGTCGGCATGTTCATCTGTGTGAATATACTGTATAAACATAGGTCAGTCGTGTTCGTCGTTTTGTTTTTGTTTTTTATTTTGTATTTATACAGAATTACACAATATACATAAATCATTCTTTATATAAGCATATTGCCATATAAAGACATTAGACAGACAAGATAAACAAGACAGACAAGATAGGATCAGACCGACAAGACAGGACCAAACAAACCGGGGTAATAGGACAAACTGTACATTGTGTTTTCTTGTAGGTTTGTTAAAGAAAAAAATAATAGTAAAGAAAAAAAAAAAAGTAAAATAAAAGTAGAAGGGAATAATAATACTTATATACTAAATATTAAACTGATGAGAATCATACATTAGGAGCAAATTGTGGAGAGAAAGAGGAATCAGCGTTGGAAGTTGTAGTGGCAATTTCTTCGGAATAAAGAGACTCAAGGCAATCACTTGTCTTTCTGTAGAATTACTTCAAGCGTCTGCAGACGGACTCACAGCAGCAAAAACATACATTAGTATAATCTGCTCTGAATGAGTACAGAGGGAAAAGGGCATCAGTTATTTATCCAGTCTTCAGGGTCAGGCTCCTCAACCCGGGGAGAAGAGTGTCCCTGAAGTCTGGACATAACGTAGTTCCATGTCATCATTATCAGTGTACTGTTCCCGCAGTCCAAACAATCATACACAGATCAAGTATTGACGTCAAACAATTATGTATAGCATCTGTATGTTATTATATCAGAGAGTCCGTTTGTTCTTGCCATTACAAGGTACTGCAAAAAGGGGGACCAGGTGTTTTCATAGGATGTGATTTCTGATTCTGTGATGTTGTTTTTCAGAAATGCTGTGATTTTTTCCAGATTTGAGTGGTCTGTGAGTAGACTGAGCCAGTGGGATATCGATACCTTAGTTTTGTCTTTCCAGTTCAATAATATGACCTTTTTGCCAATGGTTAATGCTAATAATATGAATGGTTTGAGATGTTTTGGAGTATGTAAAGTAGAGACGTCACCGAGTAATGCAGTGATGGGGCATTGGGGGATGCTGAGGCTGAGAATATCAGACCAGAAGTTTTGAATGTATGGGCACTGCCAGAAGGCATGGAAATAATCATCAGTTGTGGTTGGACAATGTGAACATGTATTACCTTGGCTGAAGCCCATTGTAAGTGGTGATGTGGGTTCTGTGAAGAACTTTATATTGTATTTCTTGGGTTTTGGAGTTGCATGTCATATGTAATAATACATTTTCTATGTCTGACCAATTGGAATCTGCTGGAAGATTATTGATGTCTGTGGTCCATTTATATGTGGGGATTGATATTGTTCTGACTTCAGATGTTAGTAGTTTGTATGTCTGAATGATTGTGAAGTGATTGTAGCTTTAGATTGGGGGGGGGGGAGTAGCAGTGGTCTGGTATGTTATTGTTATTTTTGGATGAGCAAGCTGTCATTGAACAACTGTCCCAGGCTGGCTACTCCTCTGCTTCCTCCTTTGGAAAATAAAGGGTGTGTTGTTGATTAAAAACATGGAGTTATGCCATAGTGGGGTGTGGATAGCTGGTGAGAGGCTGTGGTTAAGAATTTCGTTTGCCTTCCACCTAATGGATAGAGTGGTGTTGATACTGTTGTTGTTTTTGCAGCAGATGGATTTGTCTATAAATGGGAGATTTTGGATGCCGAATTCTTGAGCTAAACTGTTTTCAATTTCTAGCCATTGGTGTTATTTGTCCAGCATCGAATATACAGTAATTGGTGTTAGAGGAAATAGTGGAAGGCCCCAAGTCCTCCATATTATTTAGGTTTTTGGATGGTAGATAGTTTAATTTTTTCCCCAATAAAAACCAGTGACTACACTATTAAGAGAGGAGAACCAGATGAGGGCGGGGTGACATGGGTCATGGCAAAGAGATTTTGACGGTAGAAATTCAGCCAATTAAGGATAATGGTAGTTTATTCCATCTTTCCAGATTGTCTTTTATTTCTTGTAATAGGGGGGTATAGTTGAGTTTAAATAATTAATTTAAATTGGGAGAAATGTGTATTCATAGGTATGTAATAGATTTTGATGTGCGTTTAAAGAGGGGATTCCCAGCCCCAGCAGTTGAATTTGGTTATAGGCAGAATCTTGAATTTTGTCCAGTTGATGGAGTAGCCAAACACCTTACTATAATTACTGATCAGATTATGGACTGATAGAAGTGAGGATGAGGGATTCATAATGTATAACAGGATGTCATCGGCATAAAAGCTAATTTTATGGTGGTGTGACTGGATGCCTGAGATACAGTCACATTGCCTAATGGAAGCAGCCAGGGGTTCACTGAAAAGTGAAAACAGTAGTGGGGATAATGGGCATCCTTTTGATATCAGTGCATTGGTTATAACAGATGCAGTGGGTGAATTGTATAGTGTTTTAATCCAAGTAATGAATTATGGCTGGCATCCAATGTAGTTAAGGGAAGTGAAGAGAAAGGACCAGTCTACCCTGTCAAATGCCTTTTCTGCATCCAGGGATGCTATGATGAATGAATGGTGGGCTGTTTTTGGAGGCATTTTTATAAAAGTTGATCAGGTTAAAATATTTTCATGTGTTTTCTGAGGAATGCCTCCCTTTAATAAAGCCAGTTTGATCTATGTGTATTAATGATGAAATTACTGATTTGAGTCTAACTGATAAGACCTTGCTTATCATTTTTATGGGGCGAAAGTTGGAGCATTGAGTGGTGTCCTTATTTGGTTTTGGGATGAGTGTAATATAGGCAGTGTTCATATGATAGGGCATGGTGGTATTTTGGTAAATTTCAGATATTACTTTCACGAACAGAGGTATAAGGAGAGGCCAATTTTTGTTATAAAATTCTGATTGATAGCTGTCTGGACCAGGTGATTTATTGTTGGCCATGAGATGAAGTGCTCTAGTGATTTCTTCTAGGGAGAGAGGTACCCCTAGGTTTTTTGATTGGGTTTGAGTTAGTTTAGGTAGGGAGAAATGTTTCTGCTTCCTCCAGAGAGGTTTTCTGGTCTGGAGTGTAAAGATTTGAGTAAAATGATCCAAATGAGATATTAATTGTGGAGGGATTTTGAGTTATATTTCCAGATGATGATTGAGGTAATGATAGATTTCTCTGTCCTGTTGTTTCAGTTAATTTGCTAGAAAGATACCTGTTTTATTTCCAAATTCAAGATATTGTTGTCAGAGTTTAAGGAAAGTATATTTGGTTTTCTTGTTCAGAATGTTGTTTAGTTCATGTTTGGTTTTCTGGAGTTCCTTCATTATTTAATCAGTAGGCGCTTGAGAGGACAGAAGGTCAAATCTTTTTACCTCTTTTTGGAGGAGGTGTTCTTTTGCACTTTTTTGTATGAACAGTATATTATTTTTCCTTTCCCATAGTGTACATGCTGTTATTCCAGGAGCGTTATTGGTTTCGATAAACGATGTCCATTCCTTTTTGAAATACAGTAGTTATGGAATTCTTGGTCTTTAAGTAATGACTTATTGAAGCGCCATCTGGGGGGAGGATGGGGTTGGAGTTCTGCTGTGAAAGTAATACTAACAAGGGCATGATCAGAGATGATAATGCTATGGATGGCTGGGTCAGTTATTTTGTGAATAATAGAGTTGTTAACCAAGAAATAGTCTAATCCTAATTAGTGGTGGAGTTGAAAGGTCATTTGAAAACTCAACAGTTTACAGCAGGCCTGGAGTAGAATTGTAATATTAAGGCAATTGATCCATTTCTATAAAATCTTTGGATTTGTTTACATAATCATTAAGCAAAACAGATAAGATGGAAGGTGGGGTGGATGGGGTAATGGATAGATACTGGGCAATAAAAGTAAAGGTTCTAATAAAGAGGCAAAGAAAGATGAGTCTGAGTGAAGCAGATTGATAGACATACTAGGGATGAGAAAAACAAAAAACATAATTAATAATAATTACCAATACACTCACACACACACACACAGACAGACACACACACGCAGGCTACATACATATATACATGCGTATTGTTGGGACTCCACAGATGAATTCATTCATTTGGGTGATTAACTGAACTTTTGTTAGGAGACTGCATTCTCTTTTGTCCCACAATCCTGAAAGTCATGAACACAGCATTGACCAGTCTGACCTGTGACCCAGATGTCACCAGGTCAATAAAAAGGTCAGCAATCATTTGATCTCTCTCTCTTTTTCTCCTGGAATCTTTGACTGTGGCAGACAGCCCGTGGCTGTCCCATCTCAGTGTGGACTGCTCACCAGCAGACACCCACCTGAACTCTGTTCTTCTGGCTTTGCCGTGTAATCTGCTCGGAGCAGAAACACACAGCAGATCTCTGTAACAGTTTAGCGCAAACGGCTGCCACACACAAAGCCTGCCAGCTAACTTCACATGCTAACAGTTGCACAAAGCAAGTTAATGCCGAGCAGTTAACTCTGTAAGGACAACCACAGATGGCTTTATCACATCTAAAAGCCTGATTTTTGTTTCTCTTTCAAAATGACTACTCTGCGGTTAAAAATCTCAAAGCCTTTCTACGTTCGTCTTTACAGGTTTTAATAGCATGTTGGGCCATACCTGCGACAATCATTGCACCATATGCTTTGACCCTGGTGGAGACCATGTCGACCTGTTGTGCGTGAGCAATGCAACAGAATGTGTCGCTCACCTTTCTGTTTGACCAAACACAAAGAACCTACAGAGAGATCGAGAGGTCAAATATACCCCTGCGCTTGTGCCTTGTACAAAAAATGTACCAAACGTGCAAGACTGTACTATTGTGCCATGAACAGTAATGATAAACAACACAAGTATCAGACTGTGAAATGTAAAATTTGCGGCGAGAAATTGAGACAGAGGTTCATCAGTGCTACAGCCAAACATTATTCCCTGAAACAAAACACAATGAAAAAGTGGTGTTTTATGATTTTGAAACCTACGTCAACGTTCACGTTCCATTTTTAGTGTGTACACAAACATTAGATGGTAAAACATGGAGTTCTCAGGGCACAGATTGTGCCAAAGAGTTTCTATTGCATTTCAGACGACCTTTGTACAAAAATGCAGCATTTATAGCATACAATGCCCGAAGTTTTTTCAACTATCTCCTTATCAAAGCCATGGTCAAACTCTTGACTCTTTGTCCTTTCTAACCATGCATTTAGCCACCATGCCCAAAGCATTGGGGTTCAATGCTAAAATCAAGGGGTACTTTCCTCACGGTTTCAGCTCAGAGGCCCATTTGAGTTACACAGGCGAGTACCCACTCCCTCAGTCTTACGGTATTGAGACCATGACAACGGAGCAACTAAAAAGACATTTATAGCTGGTATGAGATGGTGCAGCACAGCACATTCAACTTTATTAGTCATTATAAAGCACTTATTCTGCATGACCATATTCTACAACTACTAGGCCATTAAATAAGACCTCCTAGTTACTGCTTATTTATTATAAGTAAGGAAGTTGTCGTACATGAATTACGATCTTAATATGCTTTGCTCAGTATGGGCTTTATAAGATGGTAGTACCACAAGAATAGTAATTTTCCCTTAACACTTAATAAATATGGTCTATTCTTATGTAACAAAACACTATTTCTAACTCAGAATATCTTCTCCATTCTAAAGTGAGGTCTTGCTCTTAACTAATTCACTAGTAGTTTGACTTATTAACCCACACAAGTTCCCTATTCTAAAGTTGCCTCCTTTACACACTTATTCTCTACTTGCACAATGTAGTATGACGTATATCCATTTTACAAACTGCACGTGATGTCTGTTTACTTCCTGTCAACTTTAAGTGACCTTAGTGATCACCTTAAAGTGCGTAAAGGGGCATGACAAAACGTTGGTATTTGACAACCTGGAAATGATAATAGGTTGTGACTGACCACATAGCACTCCAGAAGTCCTGTGGGGTTCACACACCCTCCAACTTTGAACAAAACCAGCTGATTCTGAAGGTTTTCTTACCAGTGGCTAATGTTAACAAGCCAGCTAAGAACACACAGCGAGTAAGACAAGTTAGAGGCTAACCGCTTCCCTACACCTCAAGCCCCCGCACCAAGCTAACACGTTCCGCATCAGTCTCTCCACCGAAAACAGAGAGATGAAACTGATATTAATTATCCATCCAACTCCCAGTAAGACAGCGAACAAGCAGAAGTTGAAGTAATGGAGCAATGGGAATAGTAAATGTAATTGATTACTGAAATTCAAATTGTAATCCCTTACACTACTCATTATTGAAAAAAAGGTGTTGGGGGTGTATGCAACTGCAACTTCCCAGGTTTGATTGCAGTTGTTGATAGTCACCATGATAGTCAGTTAAAGTCCCACAAATGAATGATTCAAATGGTGGAGTGCCAGTGGTCCCAACAGATTGCTAAACACATTGGAGCTGAGACCAGTGAAGGGACGTAATGGTAATGTTCGGCATGGGTGGTAAATGCATTATAAAGCGTATAGAAAGCGTGGACCAGCAGGGACTGAATGAAGATGTTCTTTCAAGAAATGTATGGTTCTGGTTTCCCACTGGGCAGGGAACGAAATTGACTGTTAGCTTTGTGATTTCTGCTAGAGTAACTCTAGCTGATCTTAGGTGTCCATTACATGGCTGTTTTAGTTAAAGTGTTGGACAGTTTTAAAGTTTTAAACTATTTGCTATGTAAACATATAGTGGGGTAATGGTGTCCTGAGCAGAAAATGACGTCACACTCCCTCTGCTGTTGTTATCCCAGCCTCTGCACTGTGTTAATACAGCCAGTCCGGCCGCGCGTGCATGTTAGTGCATGTGAGTCCCACTGTGTGAAACTGTTCGTCTGTGAGGAGAGGGATATAACGGTTGTTTCTTTTCTCATCTAACACGATTAATTAAGGATTTATTTCAACCAAACCAGAGTTGATGATTGTTGGAACAGTGGAAAGACAAACACTCGACAGAAACTCACCAAAAACCGTCTTTGTTAAATGATGACCTGCAAGGTGAAAGTATAGTTTTTTCAGTGGAGTCTGGTGGCGAGCGAGAGCTGTTTTTGGTTAAAAAGGATCTTTCTGTTTAACAAAAAAAGTCTATCTCTGTAAGGATCCTTTCCATAATGTTGTCAGACACTAACAATCTGAGCCTGGCAGTGGCAAAAACAAGCACTATTAATGGACATACTTTGACTGGCGCATTTGTCCAGGGCAGCTATTGCAGCCCATTTCGCAACTGCTAGCTGAGGCGTAGAGACAGAATATTTCTGTGATTTAAGGGTTTATTTCAACCAAACCAGAGTTGGTGATTGTTGGAACAGTAGAAAGTTGAACAAAGATGGTTTTGGTGAGTTTTATTTTGTTTCTGTCCTGTTTGAATGATGTGTGTTGTACTATCTGCGAGGTAAAATTACTGTTTTTCTCAATGGAGTCTGGTGGGCCGTAGTGCCCATTTGTTTTGGTCTGAGATGCTGGTGCTTCAATGTGACATTTAGTGGCAGTGAATGTCACATACAGCTCCTTTACCACATGGCCACATGGGCGGCAACAGCAGAACAAGCTGTAAGTACAAGAGTGACATTTTATCTCATAAAGTAGTTAGCTAATGTACTACTATTTACACATCCAGCAGACTAGAAACAAAATTACCATTTATCCTGAGTTATGTTTCTGGCCACTGGACTAATGTAAGTCCAATATTAATGATAGCATCTACTGTAATAGAATATATGAATGTCAATGAGCCATCCACTTAACTTGCTTGCAAAAAACCTTGCAACAAATATTGTATACATTACATTTAAGTGTTTTATTAATAATAATAATAATTCTTATTATTTATTATAACTTGTCTTTATTCAAGGCTTGTCATTAGGGGGCACTGTTCCAGTTGATCACAGTTTCATGTGTAGAAACATGCAGGTGATGGAAGCTTCAATAAAAACAGATCTTCATCTCAGGTTTCATTCCTTACTGTGGGCACACTCTGAAAACCAAACACTGTCAGCACTTTACATGCAATGCAGTTTTAAATGACCACATTTTCAATTTCATTGTTATTGGACCCCTTCAAAATCATTCTTCAAAATATGTTACGGTGGCTTGATTTGCTCTGGTATTATACACCACACACTATCATTTGCATATCAATTTCCACACAGTGAATACAGTTTTTCATCCAGGCATTGTATGTGGAGGTGGAAATGCTGTTATTTGTGGTAATAGTTCTTGCTTTGAAACAACAGCCATGGGTAGGTTGGGGGAATTGTTTCCACATAAACTGTTTGTAAGTGTGTGCCTCCACCTCCTGCTGGAGTTGCTTATTCTCTCTGTATGCAAATGCTTTGTTGATTGTGATTTACCTGCTTTTCTGTTTTGGATAATTTTTTACCACAGTGGCTGTTAACCCACAAACTCAGACAGACACCTGCTTGAGTGTATGTAATGTATGCAGGCAGCTGAACACATGCATGCACGCACGCACACGCACACACACACACACACACACATATGCTACCCCCCAAAAAATCACTTACATGCAAACACACTTTCCATCTCAGTCCCCAGCAGGAGTTTGCTGGTGCCTGTGGTGGTGGGGTATAAATTGGAAGGCAGCAAGGTGGTGGCATATTAGCTTATCTAGCAGGCCCAGGCTCTGTACATGATTGCCACTGTACCCTTGCAACACCTCTAATTTCCTGCAAAGGGTGTGTATGTGTCTCAACCATGTATGTGTTTTTGTTGTTACAGATGTGCTACATACAGTATATGTGCCTCATTTTTTGCTTTATAGCAGTAAAACTTCACAAGTTAGAAGCCCTAATTGGCAGGCCTAGAAGGCGGAGGAAAAAAGTAATTTTTTTATTAAAGAACATTTTTTTCAAATCTTAAATGCAGGTGTCTGCTTCTCCAAAACTCTGTCTCACTTCCTTTTTATCTCCTGCATTCTCTCTCTGCCTGTTGACATTTAAGGGGGTGACCTTATGGATGGCGAGAAATCTAATGCTCTGACATACATTAAGAGCAATGGGATGCTCAGTCAAGAATCAAAGGATTACCTTTAAGATGTCAGGGGTACAGAGCAGATGACACATGCTGGTCAACAGTGCCGGTGAGTAGGATTGCCTAGTACTGTCCATCTATGGCACTAACACTGCTCAGATTTGGCACAAGGATTGGGGTGTGGTTTAATTTGTTTGCCTTTCCAATTTAATAAATGCTGAAAACAGTGTGTTATCTGGTCTAACATTTGCTGTGACCATCTGCATGCCTAGCTAACCTGCTACCTACAATAGTAACTATGTTCAAAGCCAAAGAGCTTATCATTGTATGAGGACTTGTGTAAGTGAAACATACAGTTTCAAAATTTGAACAATAAGTCACAAATTCAACCTTTTTCTATAGCATCCAAACAGAGTTATGCTGGAACAAATAACATTATAATAACATTTTTATTGATTATACTGTACTATACCAGAGGTAACTCGCAATACAAGAACAATGCTGCTCCTTATGTCTTTGTCCTCTACATGGATCATCAGCTGGTATGGATGATGACTTTTTGCCTGGGGCATGTAGCTTTAGCACAGTGGTGGAAGATGTATTCAGATCCTTTACTTAAGTAAAAGTACTAATACCACACTGTAAAAATACTCCACTACAAGTAAAAGTACTGCATTCAAAGCCTTAGTTAAGTAAAAGTATGTAAGTATTAGCAGCAAAATGTACTTTAAGTATCAAAAGTAAAAGTACTCATTGAGCAGTAAAATGTTCACTGTCAGTGTTATTATATGCGATTATATATGATGTTTTTGGATTAGGGCTGCCCCCTACTAGTCAACTAAACCATTAGTCGATGAGAAGAGTCTTAGTCAACCAAGGTGTCATTAGTTTGGTAGTCGCTGGGAAAAAAACAACCCCTTAAACTGCATTCGGTATCTGGTAGAGATGAACATATCGGGATAGTTGCAATACAGACATTTTCTCTTTTAACACAGGAAGTCACTTACCAGCGTACTGCTGCTAACTGTACTAGCTGCCATTAGCTAGTTAGCTGTCCAATTTGCTGACTCTGCCCGGACTGGATCGAAGCTTGAAGTAGCAGGGGAGTCTCGGGGCCAATCCCAATACACCCCTTTCCCCTACGACTTAGCCCAACCCCTCCATTTTGCACGTTTACGCGTAGGGGTAGGGTGTCCCGATTCTTGTTGAGATTGAGGGGAAGGGCAAAGTGGTAGAGCTAAATGGCCCTCCAAACTGTGGTTTTTCAGAGGCACACTCCAAACCGAGAAGAGAATCTCCCAGAATGCCTTGCGTATCATCGGCAAGATGGCGGCAAACTGCTCACAGGCAGCAAAAGAAAACCCCAAATTAAGTATTTTCTTCAAAAATAAAGATTTAAAAATTATAATTAACATCGGATCATCTTATTTTAATGCTGTTTCAATGTATTATAAACCTTTTCTTTGTAAAAAAAACTTAGCTTGTTGTGTGTGTCATTAGTATGATCATGTCTCTAGCTAAATAGCTAATGTTATACCATTTTTTAAAGGCTTAAGTGCATGACAGTGCCACATTTTGACATATTTACATGTATTACATATGACGCCCGAAATTTAACTAACTGGGTTTAGCAGCCTCCCACTGAACACTGGATCGAACACAGCCTCTGAGACCGACAGAGGCCGTTTGATGACAGGGAATACAGTACCGAGGTGATTTATAGCGGCTCAGAGGACGACGAAGACACAGGGTGTTCTTGCGGGGACAGGAGAGGCGTGACGCGGGAGAGGAGTTTGTAGCAAGTTAATTTGTAAGTAATGTTAACGTTATACATCATCCATTGCATTGATAAGTCTGCGAGTATTTGTTTTTGTGAAGTTGGAAGTTATTTATTCCCGTGTTTTGAACAAGACTTGTGTGATGTTATACTGTGTTGAAATAAATTAACAAAATTTTCAGTCTCTTTGCTGGTTGTTCCGACACATTCAGAATCATTACTGCTTTTGCTGTTAGCAACAGGTGGCTCGTTTCTTGCCCCTTGTAAAGTTGATATTTTAAATGCTCATTATTATGTTTTGTATTTCTCTGTAATGTATGAGTGTTAACAGTGTTACTTGTAACATTCTTTCTCAGCCCTGGAACTCAAACCATTTTCTGATGCCCCAAAAATCTAAATTTTAATAATTAATTGAATATAATACGTTTGACAACTAGCTGACTAATGGCTTGAACTAGAATGACTACTAGTCTACTAGGAAAATCTTTAGTCGGGGGCAGCCCTATTTTGGATTAATATTACTGCTGCATTAATGCGTATGTTGCATTTTACTGCTGTAGATGTTTAAGCTAATTATGTTATATGCTGTTGGGTTGTTTCATCTACAGCAAATCATATTGTATAAGATCATCACATGTTTGTGGCATCGCTGTCCTGTGAGAACCACATATATCTAAAAAGTCAGCTTTTCATGAGCTCAGAAAAACAGCCCTGTTTTCAGCTTTAAGATTATGCATTTTCCAGCTAATGGAGGGGTAAGAGGGGTTTTAAATAGTTTATTTAGCTTAAAGCTACAGGTGAAACACAATGTTCGCTTCTAATAAAGTCACGTTAAAGTAATTTCAGTGTGCAGTGGTTAATTTGGATCTTCACCTTAAGGACAAGTACCTTGAATTTATACTTGAGTAAATGTAATTAGTTACATTCCACCACTGTTTTAGCATCAGTCTTTTAGCATTATAACATGTATTTAGTTATCATGTGCATATTCAAGAACTTTTTTACAGAGTTTTTGTTTTAGAATAAGTCAGCTGGAAACATTAAAAATTTAGCTGAAGACAGAGTTTCCAACCAATTTACAGAGGTAGTGTTAAAATCTGGAAGTAACAGTCATTTCAGCAGACAAAAATTATGGAAATGAGAAACGTGCTTTTGTTTACGTCTGTGTGAATTCGAAGACCTATGCAGTGTTGTGCAAGTTCACACTTCACAAGAGCTAGCTCAAAGTTCAGTTCACTCAGATTAAAATGAACTAGTTCACGTTCATAGTTAACAATTTTGAAGAATTTTGAATTAAGTTCACAGTACCAAAAAATTAAGTAGTTCACATTAATTTCTTCCATTTTTTTCCTTTACAAAAAAATGCTGTGAGTTTGACTTGGGTGGAGGAAGTTTGCGGCTGTTGGCTCGTCTGACCCTTTGTCACTTGTAAATATTTCCCAAGACTGGTCAGATGCTTGAGTTTGCTGTGTCGTTTCAAAAATCTGTGACCCATCAGATTCTGTGACCCAGTGCACGTGTGCATCATTCACGTTCATTAGTTGCAAAATGATACATTCAGTTCACCATTCACCACAAATATGAGCACGTTCAATGAACAGCTCTGTTTGAGCGCGTTCATGCACAACACTGGACCAAGGGGTGAAAAAATTACGGGTTAAAACTTTTGATGATAAACCTGCCACTATTATCACTGTAAACTGCACAAGTGCTGTGCTAGAATGGAAAGCTTGAGAGATATACCAACAGTAACTAAGGGGGGAGGGCTAAGCAAAGAGTTTATGGGTTATTATTGCTCAAACATTGAATGGAGGTGTGACTGGCCTTTTAATCTCAAAGAGATTTGATATTGTTGAACGTTGGGTCATCATACTGTACATATGAAGGCATTAACCTGCTTGGGAACCAAGTGGCAAAAATGACCTGCCTGGCCCCTATTGTTTGTTTGTAGGTATAATTAATCAAATAACTACATACCAATTGCTACACAGTTGTCCTGGGGCTCATAGACAGGGCCACCACCACTAATAAAGACACTAAGGCGTTATGCCCTTTATGTTTTTGGGAATTTGGGGGATTTAGGAACCTCGGGAAAGTTCACATTCAACAATTAAAAACTAACTTGGTGAATATTTTATACACTGATTCCAGTATCATTTTTATGGTTATGATTGGGCATCTCAGAGCACTTGGTCAAGGTTTGAGAAAGACCGTCAACGCTGACTTAACTTTTTCAACATTTAATCAAAACCCCAATCTGGATGGCAGTTTTGTATGGATATTATTGGTCTCCAGAGGTTGAATCTTACTGACTTTGGTGATCCCCGCTATTGACACCATGAGGTTGACATTTGTGGTTTTTAGTGAAATGTCTCAACAGCTATTGGATGGATTGCCATGGAATTTGGTACTGATCACTTAACTTTCCATAATGCCATCACCAGGTAAAAAGTTTTATTTGTCCAATACTCTGACAAATAAACAAACAATTTATGCCTTTTATCTGTAAGAGCTTATTGCATTTAAAACGCCATTTTACCATACCTGCAGCTGATACAGCTAGAACTGCTGACTCCAGGGAGGTAACAGTACAAGCAGCGGCATATCCAAGATAGAATCAGTAATTCTGTTTTATTTAGGTGGCTTGAGGGCCTTTGGGCATATTGATTAAATCATTATCACAACATTGATCCGTCCAGATCACAGAAACAACCACCACAACACTAAGGTGGCTGTTTGCAGGGTAACTATTGCTGTGACCACATATTATTAAAATGGGACTTTAATTGGATTGAACTGACTTAAATTAGTATTAGGTTCATCATTTAAAATTAATGGTAATGAACAATTATTAAACCTGGGGACATCGTATGAATAATTGTGTAAAAAATATAAATGAACCAATAAATCAACCATCAGAAATCATTAAAGCTCAACCTCATCATAGTGAAATGTTATTTCATCATCCTTATTTTGAGTTTTATTTTTATTATAGGAGATTTTTATTTCAGAAATAGTATTTTTTTCCAATGTCGCTTTTCATAATGAATTAATTACTAAAATAGACACTTCAATTAATTGACTGAAATAATAATAAAATAATAAGTCATTAAATATACTAAGAATAATTAAATAAATATATATCAACTGATCTAAGTATCTCTCCCTAAATTAAATGAATAAGTAGGCAAATTAATAAGAATTTAAATATGTATCAATATGTATAAATCAGTATCCACTGAAAATAAATAAACAAATGACTCCTCTGTTTTTCTTCCATTTTCAACTCTGTGTCTTATTGACTAGACCAGACAATTGATGACTTTACATACAATGTACTGTATGGGTCTGACTTGATAGCTTTTATCTGAATCTCTACTGAGTGACAGAGCAACCAATCATAATTGTTGATCCCGCCCCCAGAAGTCGATTGACAAGCATGTGTCATTCTGAAATAAATATGCCATCAAATAATTAAAAGAGGCCATTGTGGGAGAAAAAAAATGAAATAAATAAAAAACCTGCAAATAGATACTCGGAATTTATTAAAACATAAAGAAGTTTTAAAATACTAAACAGTAGTGCATAGTGATTTATTTCCATATATATTTCATTTCCTATTTACTTGTTTCATTAACCACTTATTAATTTAATTTAGGTGTGAAGGTGCCAGATCAGAGCACCTTGCAGAGTACTTTTACTACAGCTCCAAGATTGGTATTGATAGCTCCTTCAGGGTGTCAAGCAGGATTCAGTGCAATTCAATTAAATTTTATTTATATAGCGCCAATTCATAACAGAAGTTCCCATTGCACTTTTCCTGTAGAGCAGGTCTAGACCGTACTCTTTATGGTCTAGGGTTGAGAGAGAGAGAGAGAGAGAGAGAGAGAGAGAAGGGGAGTGGGGTGGGGGAGAGGGAGGTAGAAGAGCCGGCAGAACCAGTGATGCCAGGGAACCAGGAGCCTACCGCTCTGGTGGAACAGGAGAGTGCTGCTGCGATCCAGCAGTGGCAGGAGAGTGCGGTAGCTCTGGGGGATCGTGTGACTGCGGCAGCACAGTGAGTTGAGATGGATGCCCAACCAGAGCAGGAGTGGGCTGCTGCGGCCCAGCAGAGGCAGGACGTGGCTGCTGTGGCCCAACAGGGAGTTCAGACGGCTGCTGCAGCCTAACAGGGAGTTCAGGCAGCTGTTGTGGCCCAACAGGGAGTTCAGGGGTCCGCAAGAACTGGTGTCGGCCAAGCTGCAGGACTTTTGATGGCTCTGGGACGCTGGGCAGCTGTGAAGACAAGCAGCTGGGCAGCACTGATGAACGGCATCGGCAGGAGCCATGCTTCCTTCTGGGGGTTTTCCCAGAAGTTGCCAAGACAGGAACAGGCTGAGGTGCAGACTGGAGACTAGCATGCAGGAGGTAGGCATGCAGGGATATCTGCTGGGAACTAGCAGGCCGGGGTGCAGGCTAATGACTGGCAGGCTGGGAATCAAATTGATAGCTGCGAGGACCACCTAAAGCCAGGCGGGTGCCCAGGTACGGGTTTGGAGCTGGGACTGGCTCAGGACAGGCAGATTGCAGGCTAACGTATCTGAGCCTGACTGACAGAGGGCTAGTAGGCTGGCTGCTAGCATGTTGGTTGCTAGCAGCCGGGAATCAGGCTGGTTGCTAGCAGATTGGGGTGAAGGCTGAAGGCTTTGCTTGAGGGTGGAAATCACTGATAAATTTGTAGCCACAGCCGGCACGACCAATAGCCTGGGCCTTGACAAAAGCGCTTTCTCCATTAAAGAATAAGTAACCAGCCTGTTTACAATGTCTGTAGAGCCTGCTATGGACAAGTGCAGTCTCTCCAAAACAGTATTTACCTCCTGGAGCCCCTCAGAGAGGGAACCAAAGTCCGCCGGGTCCATGTTATGGTCAGTTAATATTGTCGTATGAGTGTCACGCAGGGAAACAGGGAACACAAGGGAATAGGACCCAAACACAGACTTCGAGGCAGAGCAGAGGCAGTTCAGCAAATTTATTACAGGGGAAGGCTTAGATGCATAGTCAGGCAGGCAGAGGTCCAAATCGGGAAGGCAGTCCAAGACAGGCAAACAAATCCGACAAGGAGCAGGCCAGGTACAAAATCCAAAAATCCATGCAAGGTCAACAAGGAACAGAAGGGAAACCATGTGCAAATGCAAACGACAAACTGACACTGAACAAAGGAAAAAACCCGGACTAAGTACATTTAGGTAGGGGAGACAACGTGACACAAGTGCAATTAATCAAGGCGGGGCCAACAATCTAAACTAGAGGGAAAGCAAACAAAGACAGGAAGTAAAACAACAAGACACACGAGGAGAGGAGAACACTACAAAATATAACAGGAAACAGGACAAAACCCCAAAATTATGACAGTTTCAGGTTAAAGGGGTGTGTAAGATTTGGCCAGAATTTTTTAAAACATAAAAAAAATTAACTAAGCTTATCAACAGAATGTGAAGAAGTAACAGTTCTGACGTTATGTCAATGACGTCAATGTATTGTGTTGCAGAGATATCTACTCAACACCATCAACACCATCAACCTGGCTCTGCTACAGGACAAGCTCTCCCAGCTGAGTGTGCCTGACTCCACCTGCAGGTGGATCACAGACTTCTTGTCCGACAGGAGACACAATGTGAAGCTGGGGAAACATGTCTCTGACTCCCGGACCATCAGCACCGGTTCCCTCCAAGGCTGTGTTTTTTCCTCTCTGCTCTTCTCCCTGTACACAAAGAGCTGCACTTCCAGTCAAGCTCCTGAAGTTTGCAGACGACACCACCCTCTTTGGGCTCATCTCTGATGGGGAGTCTGCCTACAGGTGGGAGATTGACCACCTGGTGACCTGGTGCAGCCAGAACAACCTGGAGCTCAACGCTCTAAAGACAGTGCAGATGGTTGTGGATTTCAGAAAGAGCCCAGCCCTACCCACCCCCATCACCCTGTGTAACTCCCCTGTCGACACTGTGGAGTCCTTCCACTTCCTGGGCACCATCATTACTCAGGACCTCAAGTGGGAACTGAACACTGCCATCATTGAGTCCATCCTCACCTCCTCCATCCCCACCTGGTAAGCTGCTGCCACTGCCAAGAACAAGGGCAGGCTGCAGCGTATATTCACTGCACCGAGAAGGTGGTGGCTGTAATCTAACTTCCCTCCAGGACCCCGAGGCGAGCAGGAAAGGTTGTGGCTGACCCCTCCCACCCTGGACACAAACTGTTTCAGACACTCCCTAAAACAGTTGGGACACTGACACTGACTCATTATAAAGTAATAAAATGTCAAAGGAAATATTCTTACACCTATTTATTTTTAACCAGTTAGCTGAAGCCATTATGATGGTCTAGACTCACAACCCAGCTTAGCTAGTTAGACAGCTAGGTAGATAGACACATAAACTAGCATCTCCTTGTATTAGTTTAACAAAGCTGCAGATGCTATGTACTTTATTTACAGCAGCATTAGTTGGTGAAAGGTGACGTGAAATAAAACTTGTTGAGTTTTAATAATATCCTAATTAATCCATAAATTATTGGTTAATTTTTATATTGTATACAATGCATCCATATGATTTTTTATTCCATAACAACTTATTTATAACTTACTGTATTATTAATAACTTATTCATTTAATAAATCATTTTACTACCTCTTGGCAGGAAAGTGAATAAGTGTATTTCCCAAAAAGTCAAGGTATTATTTTAAGATTTTATAAGCTAATTGTAAAGAATCTTTATTGATTTTGTTTGCATTTAAATATACACATTTGAGAGTTGTGGAAGTCAACTGTTTTAACAAATCATAATGGGACTCCTGTTACTGTGGTTGAAGCAAGTTAACTTTTGTTAATATGGGGTATTACTTTGCCCTACCATTCAGAAGTTAAAGACCAGCATGTAAAGCTGGTTGTTGGAGTGGCTAAAACTTTGAACCTATCTGCCAAGTATGGTAGCTATAAGTTGTACAGTACCTCACTTTTAAGGCATAAAGGATGAGGACAATATGAAGAAGAAACAAAACAGCAAAAGCTACTACCTACACCTTAGTTACACAATACATAATAAAGAAAAAGGCAAAGTAATAAACAAGATGATGAGCTCAGTGCTCACAAACTGGCAGTTGAAAAAGGAAGACACAAAAAATCATGGCAACCAAAAGAAAATAGAATATGTGGTTACTATTCGACAGGTGAGGTTGAGACAGCGATGCACTTCCTCCTACAATGTAAAACATTCAATGAAATAAGGAACATTTACTTTAACAAGTTAAACTCTCTCTCCCCTCCTTGAACCGCCACCTTAACGTGGTGGAGGGGTTTGAGTACCCGAATGACCCTGGGAGCTATGTTGTCTGGGGCTTTATGCCCCTGGTAGGGTCACCCATGGCAAACAGGTCCAGGGTGACGGGTCAGACCAAGAGCGGTTCAGAAGACCCCAATGGATTATTCAAAATCAAGGCCAGTTACGTCCCCCGGATTGGCGCTACCGGGGCCCTACCCTGGAGCCAGGCCTGGGGTGGGTGCCCGACGGCGAGCGCCTGGTGGCCGGGCCATTCCCCACGGGGCCCGGCCGGGCACAGCCCAAAGGAGCGACGTGGGGCCGTCCTCCCGTGGACCCACCACCCGCAGGAGGATCCGTAAGGGGCCGGTGCAGAGAGATCTGGGCGGCAGTCGAAGGCAGGGGCTTCGGCGACCAGATCTCCGGACACAGAAACTGGCTCTAGGGACATGGAATGTCACTTCGCTGGGGGGGAAGGAGCCTGAGCTTGTGCGGGAGGTTGAGCGTTACCGGCTAGATATAGTCGGACTCGCCTCCACGCACAGCCTGGGCTCTGGAACCCGTCTCCTCGAGAGGGGCTGGACGCCCATTTCTCTGGCGTTGCCGGCGGGGAGAGGCGGCGGGCTGGTGTGGGCCTGCTCATAGCCCCACAGCTCAGCCGTCACGTGTTGGGGTTTACCCCAGTGAACGAGAGGGTCGCGTCCCTCCGCCTCCGGGTGGGGGACAGGTCTCTCACTGTTGTGGCGGCCTACGGGCCGAACAGCAGTGCAGAGTACCAGGCCTTCTTGGGGTCCCTGGGAGGGGTACTAGACAGTGCACCGCCCGGGGACTCCGTTGTTCTACTGGGGGACTTCAACGCCCACGTGGCAACGACAGTGACACCTGGAGAGGGTGATCGGAAGGAACGGCCCCTGATCTGAACCCGAGTGATGTTCAGTTGTTGGACTTCTGTGCTAGTTACAGTTTGTCCATAACTAACACCATGTTCAAGCACAAGGGTGTCCATCAGTGCACGTGGCACCAGGACACTAGGTCGGAGGTCGATGATCGACTTTGTTGTCGTATCATCTGACCTCCGCCGCGTGTCATGGACACTCGGGTGAAGAGAGGCGGAGCTGTCAACCGATCACCACCTGGTGGTGAGTTGGATCCGCTGGCGGGGGAGGAAGCCGGACAGACTTGGCAGGCCCAAGCGTATCGTGAGGGTCTGCTGGGAACGTCTGGCGGAGCCCTCTGTCAGCAGGGTCTACAACTCACACCTCCGGGAGAGCTTCTCCCAGATCCCGGGGGAGGTTGGGGACATTGAGTCCGAGTGGACCATGTTTTCCACCTCCATTGTCGATGCGGCGGCTCGTAGCTGTGGTCGCAAGGTTTCTGGTGCCTGTCGCGGCGGCAATCCCCGAACCCGGTGGTGGACGCCGGAAGTAAGGGATGCCGTCAGGCTGAAGAAGGAGTCCTATCGGGCCTTGTTGGCTCGTGGGACTCCCGAGGCAGCTGACAGGTACCGGCAGGCTAAGCGTGCTGCAGCCCGTGCGGTCACAGAGGCAAAAACTCAGGACTGGGAGAGGTTCGGAGAGGCCATGGAGGAGGACTATCGGTCGGCCTCAAAGAAATTCTGGCAAACCGTCCGACGGCTCAGGAGGGGGAAGCAGTGCTTCACCAACACCTTGTACGGTGCGGGTGGAGAGCTGTTGACCTCGACTGGGGATGTTGTCGGACGGTGGAAGGAATACTTTGAGGATCTCCTCAATCCCGCTGTCACGTCTTCCGAAGAAGAAGCGGAGGCTGGGGACCGAGGCGGACTCATCCATCACCCTGGCCGAAGTCACTGAGGTTGTTGGCAAGCTCCTTGGTGGCAAGGCTTCGGGGGTGGATGAGATCCGTCCTGAGTATCTTAAGTCTCTGGATGTTGTGGGACTGTCTTGGCTGACACGTCTCTGCAACATCGCGTGGCGGTCTGGGACAGTGCCTCTGGACTGGCAGACCGGGGTGGTGGTCCCTCTGTATAAGAAGGGGACCGGAGGGTGTGTTCCAATCACAGAGGGATCACACTTCTCAGCCTCCCGGTAAGGTCTATTCCAGGGTACTGGAGAGGAGAATTGTCCGATAGTCGAACCTCGGATTCAGGAGGAGCAGAGTGGTTTTCGTCCCGGTCGTGGAACACTGGACCAGCTCTATACTCTCCATCGGGTGCTCGAGGGTTCATGGGAGTTTGCCCAACCAGTCCACATGTGCTTTGTGGATCTGGAGAAGGCATTCGACCGTGTGCCCCGGGGCGCTTTGTGGGGAGTGCTCTGGGAGTATGGGGTCCGGGGCCCTTTGCTAAGGGCTGTCCGGTCCCTGTATAACGAGCAGGAGCTGTGTTCGCATTGCCGGCAGTAAGTCAGACCTGTTCCCGGTGCATGTTGGACTCCGCCAGGGCTGCCCTTTGTCACCGGTTCTGTTCATAATTTATATGGACAGAATTTCTAGGCGCAGTCAGGGGCCGGAGGGTGTCCGGTTTGGGAACCACAGGATCTCATCTCTGCTGTTTGCAGATGATGTCGTTCTGATGGCTTCTTCAAACCGGGACCTGCAGCATGCACTGGGACGGTTTGCAGCCGAGTGTGAAGCAGCTGGGATGAGAATCAGCTCTTCCAAATCTGAGGCCATGGTTCTTGACCGAAAGGTGGCTTGCCCTCTTCGGGTGGGCGGGGAGTCCTTGCCTCAAGTGGAGGAGTTCAAGTATCTCGGGGTCTTGTTCACGAGTGAGGGACGGATGGAGCGTGAGATTGACAGGCGGATCGGTGCAGCGTCTGCAGTGATGCGGGCGCTGTACCGGACCGTTGTGGTAAAGAAGGAGCTGAGTCGAAAGACAAAGCTCTCGATTTACGGTCAATCACGCTCCTGCCCTCACCTATGGTCATGAGCTTTGGGTAGTGACCGAAAGGACAAGATCGCGGATACAAGCGGCGAAATGGGCTTCCTCCGCCGAGTGGCTGGGCGCTCCCTTAGAGATAGGGTGAGGAGCTCAGTCACACGGGGGGAGCTCGGAGTAGAGCCGCTGCTCCTCCACGTCGAGAGGAGCCAGCTGAGGTGGCTAGGGCATCTGATCCGGATGCCTCCTGGACGCCTCCCTCGGGAGGTGTTCTGGGCATGTCCCACCGGGAGGCGGCCCCGGGGAAGACCCAGGACACGCTGGAGGGACTATGTCTCTCGGCTGGCCTGGGAACGCCTCGGGATCCCCCCGGAGGAGCTGGAGGAAGTGTCTGGGGCGAAGGAAGTCTGGGAGTCCCTGCTTAGACTGCTGCCCCCGCGACCCGGCCCCGGATAAGCGGAAGAAGATGGATGGATGGATGGATGGAAGTTCAACTCTGTAATCTCAGATTTCAAAGAGCTTAATGAGCTCTCAAAATTAAAAATACTCCTAGGAGAAGGAGACAGGGCATATCTTGCTGCCCAATATGTATCAACATGCCACAACCTCAGACACAGTGAATGACTTCGACACACACACACACAAACACACATTCAAAAAAAATGTTGCAGTGTATTTCACTTATTTGTATTTTTAACTGCACGTCTACAATGTTTACTATTATTATCTTACTTAGGCCTATCTGTATATATTTTAATAGCACATTTCTTCTGTTTATGTATATGTTTTTATTTCACACTTTCTTTGGCAATGTTAACGTCTGTTTCCCATGCCCATAAAGCCCAATGAATTTAATTAAATTGAATGAGCAGAGAGGATCAATTTAAAACAGACTACATGATAAACCCTTTTTAAACAGCAAGTAATGACATGGCAGATGCATTCTGGTGTGTTGAAATGTACTTTTGCTCTTATTTGACTTAAATCCATCTACAGTGTTTATTTCTTACAATGTTCAGATGAAGGTAAGAGTGTACAGTTAACACTATAGTGTCTGTATGATTTATTAGCTGGCTTTGTCATCTAAACCCTCCAGCATTGCTCTAAAGATGCCTACAGCAGGCTTCCACTCTTCCAGCTGCTTCACCACCTGGGTCTCCTCTTATTTCTCCTGAAGCCTCTTTTACGACACGCTGTCAATAAAGGCAAACAACATGTTTGAAGAGTGTTTTCTTATTTCCTCACAATGTTTAGTATATTTTTTTTCAAACCAAGACACATTAATGTCCTGTGTAGCTGTGTGTTCCAGCATTGACTCAGTTTTTACTTCTAAAGACAAAAAAGCAGTTCTCTGAAATGCTGCTCTCAGCTCCCCAATGACTATAAAAGCATCAAATAAAGTACTTCATGTACAGTATGATGTTATACATACATTGGACATAATAATAAGGTATACTGTAATAGCTTTCAACTCACCGTGTCTTGGTAGAAGCCTGGAGAGGAATGAAGGTATCTGCTTTGACATGTAACATTGTCCTGAAAGAAGGATCAGTTCAGTCAAAGTAGTTTGGTTGTGAAACTGAAAAAAAAATTAAATCAGAATACAAAATACTCAGTCATATGTAAAATCACATGCTGTTGACTTCAGCTCTAATCCACTTCACTGATAAAAATGTAAATTGCACCATCTGCTGGACAAATGCCTCTTCTTACAGTGTAGAGAGGAACACAGTATGGTTCAATATGGTTTAGGGTTTGACTTATCCTGGGGCCTACAAGGGTACTCAAGGCTGTCAGGCATTTTCGATAGAAGCATCCACTAAAAGGAACTCTAGATATTTAGACTCAGTTTGCTATTTTACTGCCACATGACTATGTGGTTTCTTTCATGACATATTGACTTTATAGTTTGTTCGTTCCATTTCCACTTTTGTCTCTTAATTTCACAGCTATAGGAAACAAACAGGAAAACACAAGTCACAAATCTTGGTACTGATCAGTTCACACAGCTGACTGAAATTTCTCAAAGTTGGGAACACAGGTCCACATTGATGAGGAGATCATGTGACCTGATACAATCAGATCTAACACAGATGTCAGATTAAAAAGACGATCTTTGGGTCTAAGTCACTTACAGTTACCTTCAACTAGCTTACTTTGTGTTGTAGCAGTATCTTTTTTGTTTCTATCATGAAACATTTTAAGAGCACTTATGCTTAACTTATCAGTACAATAATGCATGCTATTAAGTTATTAATATTAATTTGCATTCTTCACAAGCAATCTCTCACCCAACTATGTAATTTTTTTTAACTGAAAATATATTTTTGAATAATCAGCTTGTTACAAAATAAGTAGCCCATATCATGGAAAACTTGACTGATATTGTTTATATATAACTTATTGAATCTCATACAGACATGTGAGATGGTATGAAAAGGAGCCTTTGCTCAAACAAGTGTGGAAAATGTTTTGGTTAGATCGTAAAAATGTTTTGATCCTCAGTAAAGTTGAAGAAGTAGAAAATCCTGCATAGTGTAATAGTGTAGACCATATATGACTACTTCCTTGTTAGTGGGAAACATAAGGGGGATACAGTGCTGGTATTTTGCAGCTGATTACTATAATTATGGATTTTGTCAAAACTAACTTACTATGAATTTTGGTGTTATACTATTTACTGTTGTTACTACCTGCCTTTAATATTAGCCAATTACACAATAATATATTAGATCTTGGTAAACTGAAGAGCTAGACAAGTTTATATTACACTGAGGACACTGAGGTATTTGAAGCTGTTCACCCTCTCCACCGATGACCTGTTGATGTTAAGGGGGGCGTAGTTTCTCCCCTGCTTCTTCCAAAGTCCACTAACAGATCCTTAGTCTTGCTGAAGTTCAGGAGGAGGTTGTTGTCCTGACACCAGCAGGTAAGGCCCTCTACCTCCTTTAGGTAGACCTTTTCATTGTTATCAGTGATCAGGCCCACCACAGCTGTCTTGTCAACAAACTTGATGATGGTGTTGGAGTCGAAAGTGGCTACACAGTAATGTGTGTACAAGTATAGCAGGGGGCTCAAAAGGCAGCCCTGGGGTGCACCAGTGTTAAGGATGAGGGTGGATGAGGTGTGTCTTCCCACCCTCACCACCTGGGGTCTGCCCATCAGGTAGGACCCACCTGCACAGCGAGGTGTTTAATCCCAGCTCCTTGAGCTTTGTGGCGAGCCTGAAGGGGACTATGGTGTTAAATCCTGAACTGTAGTCAATAAACCATCGTAGAAAAGGTTTCAGTCGTAAAAAAAGGTTTCCATGATGGCAAGTTGAATCACCACAGAAATGGTGGTCTGAGATTCAACTTGCCAACAATCTACCACAGTGTATTATCACCATGGTCAAGCCAATCATATGCTAATCAGGTACTTAACAGTGATGAGGGAGGTGCAGCCAGAAAACAATAGGCCTGATTACTAGGCCATCATGGAAACAAAAGAAGGTCAGTTTCAGGTGCAACTAGGCAGGGTAAACAGCAGGCACTCAGGAAGACTCTTCCCCTGACGGCAGGGCTTAAGCAACACAGATTAGCTTAAATGAGTTCTCAGACCATTTCCACAATTGAGAATGACTTCCGGATGGGAGCCGAAACGTCTTGATTCTAAAAACAGTGTCCAGATGACTACGACTGAAACCTTTTCTACGATGGAACACTCCTGGACGAATGAGGGACTACACCATCTTATACTGTAGTCAATAAACAGCAATCTCACATAGCTCCCTCTCTTGTCCAGATGGGATAGGGCAGTGGGGAGGATGTGTGCAATTGCGTCTTCCACCATGATCGGTTGGGACAGTAGGTAAACTGCAGTGGGTCCAGTGTGCTAAGCATTGAGGAGCAGATGTAGTCCTTGACCAGCCACTCAAAGTACTTCATCACCACAGAGGTGAGTGCCACTGGGCGATAGACATTCAGGCAGGCTGGTCTTGGTTTCTTGGGCACGGGAATGATGGTGGACTTCTTGAAGAACATGGGTATGACAGACGGAGCCAGGGATAGGTTGAATATCATTGTGAACACAGGCGCTAGTTAGTCATCGTATAGTTTGAGGACCCGCCCATTGATACCATCTGGTCCTGCTGCCTTTCTGGTGTTCACATGCTTGAAAGCCCTCCTGATGTCATGCTCATAAAGGGTGATAGGTGTGGAAGGTGTACCCTTCCATCTAGCAACCTCTGCTTCAGATGTTTGGCTTTTGGCTGCTGATGACCTTAAAGTGAGCATAACAGGATGCATTGGCACTTGAAAATTGAAGGCAAATGCTTCTGTGATTGCCCTCTTGGAATTGTAGTTCCACTATCTTCCAATAGTCCCTTTTTGCCTCCCTTACTGCTATCCACAGCCTACATTGTAGGCTGCTGCCTTATAATTGTCCATGTTGCCAGACTGCATCCCTAAGTTGTAGGCTGCAATGAGTGTGTTTATAACTTAGTTTATAGGATGGTTCTGGTAATCCATGATTTTTGGTTGTGGAATGATTTAACTTTAGTTTTGGGCACAGTGGCTTCTTTTGTTTTACAAATTAAATCCACCACAGACTCAGTGAATCCATTGATGTGCTCAATGACATCAACGGGAGTATCCTGGAACGTGCTTCAGTCTGCGTCGTGAAGCATAGTCTGCAGTAGACGTGCTGCGATAAGTGTATTATCTCATTTCCGGTCACCGGTGTTTGTGTGTTACTAGTAGCGTATTTTTGCTGCTCTAGCTCATCACAGTTAATTTTGTTCGATCCTTCATTATAGTGACTAACTATCTGCTATACATTTAAATGTACACTAGTTCTGTTCAAGCACTCATAGCTCTCTCCTTCTTTTAATGAGTTTGCAGTCCTACATGCTTCTCTGCGCTTCCAGAGCAGTTACCCACCCAAAACTCCTTAGTGACTGTGTCTGCCCTCCAGCCACTTAAATTAATCAAATCAAACGTTAACAGAAGAGGAGTTATACATAAAAACCAAAACAAAATTACCACAGCTGAAATAGCACAACGAAATAGGAGAATTAAATGTGGACTCTTAAACATCAGATCTCTGTCATCTAAAACTGTACAAGAGAACAATTTAATATCTATTATTATTATTATTTTAAAATTCTAGGTGCAATTTGCATTGTGTTCCCCCCTTCTCACATCGGCAGTTTGTGGGAGTTTGTTCCAAATATATGGTGCATAAAAACTGAATGCTGCTTCTCCATGTTTAGTTTTGACTCTGGGGACTCCATTGATTCTGTAACTCTTAAGCGCAGACACAGAAAATAAACTGCAACTGGCAGTTTCAATCACTTAATCAATTAGTTAGCTTTAAAAAAAGTTCAACATAGAAGAGGTTTGCAAATTACTCGCTCTTGTGCAACATTAAAGAAGCCAGCATAATTTTACACAAGCATTTATCAAAAGCTAAACAAAGCAAAAACACACAATGTGAAGACTAACTCTAAATACACTAAACTACAGAACAAACGGTGTGTGTGTGTGTGTACACAGGTCAGGGTGCGCGCATGTTTCTTTGTTCTGCCTCCGTATGTCTCGCGTGCACGAGCATGAACCCACGTGGTCAGAAACAAAGGAACACGTGAAGCGGGAGCTTTAAAGTTATTCTTCGCCGTGTGTGGTTGTGGTCAAGTCAAATTAGAGGTGAATGAGTGTGGTCTGTTTTGGATAACAGTGCCAAGTTAAAAGGAGCTAGTTAGCATGCAAAGACTCTGTCTGTGTGGAGCATAAAATAACTAACATCAACTTAGCATGTGGCTACCAAATTAACTTAACAGATAAACATGTCACAACAACAAAACCTCAGAAAAACACATCAGTACATGTACATAATTAACTAAACAGTCCTGTGCTCAGCCAAGTACACTGTCACTCTATGTGATAACCAGTTGTTACGTTACCGTCAGGGTTAGGAGAAACAGGTCAGAATTCAGTAATCTCCAAATAAGAAGCTAATGTACAAACATTTAACAGTTGCATTACCAGTTGCAGTTTGCACTGAAGTGAACTTGGGTTCTGCAGCAGGACAATGATCCAAAACACACCAGCAAGTCCACCTCTGAATGGCTGAAGAAGAACACAATGAAGACTTTAGAGTGGCCAAGTCAAAGTCCTGACCTGAATCCTATTGATATGCTGTGGCATGACCTTAAAAAGGCAGTTCATGCTCGAAAATCCTCCAATGTGGCTGAATTACAACTATTCTGCAAAGATGAGTGGGCCAAAATTGCTCCACAGCACTGTAAAAGACTCATCGCAAGTTATTGCAAATGCTTGATTGCAGTTGTTGCTGCTAAGGGTGGCCCAACCAGTTATTAGGTTTAGGGGGCAATCACTATTTCACACAGGGCCATGTAGGTTTGGATTTTGTTTTCCCTTAATAATAACAACCTTCATTTAAAAACTGCATTTTGTGTTTACTTGTCCTATCTAAAAATCAGGAAGGGGGAAAACACTTTTTCACACCACTGTATTTCTGATGAGACAAAGAAAAGACTATTGTGAGCAGCAAAATATTCCTCTGGGTAGCCAAGTACACTGTTAAACTATGTGAAGCTATGTGATGCTCTGTTATGTTACTAGTCCATGGAGGGAAAGAAGGTTGCTTTGAAGTCCTCCTTGTTAGCCGGCAGTCTGGCTGTTGTAGACAGGCCAAGATGGAAAGAATTGTGATTCTGGGAAAAGTCCTTGCTGTGCAGTATTCCAATTGTGCAGATTGGAAGAAGCCAGTTGCTCCGTTCGTTGTTCTTCTTACAGTTAGCTCGGTGCTAACTTCCTTAGTTGCTTCTTAAAGTTAGCTGGCAGACTTCGTGTAGTAGCCGTTGGCGCTAAGCTTTGTTGCAGAAATCTTACGCAGGCCCTAGCGGCACTGCTTTAGATCAGAGAGAGAGTTCAGTTCTGCTCTGTGTCTGCTGTTAGCAGGCCACAATGAGAGGGAGACAGCAGCAGCTGTCTGCTGCTTTAGAAGAGTTCCTGGAGAAGAGAGAGTAAAATGGCCACTGACCCTTTTATTGACGTGACTGACCAATGGTCGCTGGAAGCTGGGTCCATGGGGGGAGTTCACACCGTAGTAGGTAACAGTAGGTGTGAAGTTTGGAGGATTGTGGGAAACTGAGTTCTATGGCTTTAGTTTGTTTACAGAACAAAAGAGCATGTGGTCTCATAATAAAAAGTTCAGTTAAAGTCCCACAAATTAATGATTCATCTGTGGAGTGTCAGTTAGGTAAAACCTTCTTAGGTTAGCCTGATTGAAGTCTCCAGCAACAATGAGTGCAGCACCAGGATCACTGGTCTGTGAGCAATTCAAGTCTTTGCAAAGATCTGACAGGGCATCTGTACTCCCCTGTGGTGGGATGTAGACCGCTCTGATAATGACCAATGTAAATTCTCTTGGTAGAAAGTGCAGTCTGCATTTGATTGTCAGCGAATGGAGAGGCGACTGGATAGGTCCTCGCCCATGGCATCGTATTTTACACATCAGGTTCAGTTTATTTGTCATGGTGAGTACTTCTCAAAAGTCATTAAAAAAACCCAGTTACCCTGATGATGTTTCGTGATGTAGTCAGGGTTATCTGGGCTTGAAAACTACACATTTTCAGTAGTAAACCTGCGTTTCAAACAGGGAGTGTGGAGTTTGAAATTTTATCAGGCAGGGAGGGTCTAAAGAAAGATGCTACTGACCTGCATTACGGGACATGTAGGATCCACTGTTTTTCAGGAGCTTGACCCATACTAGTGACAAAGACTCAGCATATCTCACCCTCTGCTGATGTGATTTTGCTGCAGACAACTTTATAGCAGTGCTATACTAAAGTTCTGGAGTAACCCTTGCAAACAGTTGTAAACTGCCCATTGCAGTAAACATCTCTATTCAAGTAGCAATTCAAATAGTATACATTGAAAACTCAAAAATCCTAGTACATGGACAAAAATATGTGGTTTGGAAAAAAATTAGTATGCAATTGCATCACCCTGGTGTTCAACACTATCAGTTCAGTAGTGCACTAAGTCTGTTCTTGTTTCAAACTGCATGCAGTCCACTACAAATGTAGGCCTACACAAGCACTGTTTATAAGGTTAATAGCTCATCGTCCACCGATTTGCAACATCATGGTTGAGCACTGTGCGCATGCACCAACGTGCATGCTGCCTGTTGCCGTTGCTCCGTCTCGTCGTCTTAAAGAGTTTCCCCTCGGGGATCAATAAAGTATTTCTGATTCTGTGGTTTTCACTGTTTTTAAATACGTTTTTAACCAGGAAGTAACAAACATACTGCATATCATGCCAGAGCTGACAATTAAGTCCTCAATAAGGAGAGATCCAATGCTAAAACTCGCTGAGTAACAGTTATGATCCAGTATCAATTCAGTTTGAAGATTGTGTTTTTGTACTGAATACCTTGAATGGTCTGTCGACAGTACTGCCACCTGACCTCAGATGCAGTATCAGAAAGTTTAAACACATAGAAAAAACAAACAGGGATGTCAGAAAATGCTGAGCAATTATTCAGCAATGTCCTTCATCCGCTGCATCACTAGTTGCCGTGCAGACTCGGCAGTCTGTCTGTATTTACCTGTCTTCCTCACAGGCCTCTTGACTGTCTCTCACTGACACTGACACAACAACTTCTTGATGCCTCACAAAGTGGCCATTGGTGCTATCATATCACCACATGTATTGGGGAAGAATCAGCGCTGTAACACAAACGCGTGAGGCCCCCCCACAGCTAACCTTGATTGGGCCCCTTTCCTGCAGCACAGAACAGGCGAATTTTAATATCTTTCATAATGAGGATACTTATCATTTCACAATGAAATTGAACAGATCACTTTAGAACACTGGGCACAGATTATGGAATTAATTGTATTGAGTAAACTGTTGGAGATTTTTAACATTACAAACTATAAAGTGTCACAACCGCTGTCAAGGTGCTGATCCTGTGACAGGCATGATTGCGGGAGCTGTCCAGGGTATTCCATATTTGACTCCTCATTTCTCATTGTGGCAGAGTGCAAGATTTCATTATCAAAGTTATTGTAAAAAGCCCACCTGCCCACTCAACTCAGATTGTTACACAACTGTAGGCCTACTGTGAATATAGATAGAACAAGCTTTTCCTGTAGAGCCAAATTATTTTTATTTTAAATCAGTTTCTCAGACAGAGCAACAAAGCTTACATTTACTCTGAATACACATTCATCTTAGCAATAGGACTACAGTATCTGTTTACAGGCTTGCAGGCGAGTATACATGCATACATCTTTTGGCATGTCTATGAGCAAAATCCCATACCACCCTCTTAAGTCCAGACTCCGAGCACATTTATTTTCAAAACTCAGGGTGGTCAGCCCAGACAGTCTCTCCTGTTGGGAGAACTGTCCAGAAATTGTTTAATAGCTGTGGCTAGATCAGACACACTTGGTAATATGAAGTGGTGCTTTATGAATACAGGCGGGGGTGGGGCCCATTTGAACTGTGTAAATGTAACTTTAAAAGTCTTAAAAGGGTCTCAGGGCGTTTACTCTGTGAGAACCAGTTAAGTTCACTGTAACTCAGTAGCCTACTACATAATTTTTCCACCTAATAGCTGCCATATTATCCTCCCATTACTATGAAGTTGTTAAGTCCAGTAACACCTTAAGAAAATCATTTCTGATGAGGGAATTATTTGTGGGCTCCTGGGGTCGTTGTACTGCAAAGGTTTTCCTACTCACTGTAGTTTTATCAGCCAATAATCTGCTTTTGTATTGAAAATAATAACGCAGCAGTTTGGTCATAAGTATCAGCCCCAGCTATCACAAGCTGTTGCTAGGCGACAAGGTGCAAGTATCAAGTTAGAGAAGAATAGATATCTGAAATCTGGTTATAACACAACCTTCAAAATAAAACTCGTACTGAGATGTCGTATTTTTTCCGATAATGTTTTTTAATCTAAACAGTCTTTTCACAGCATTTCTTCATTGTTATATCAACCTTGGCAGGCTGCCATCTATAATAATCTACCAAAAACCCCAATGAAACATGTAGCCTACCATCATTTAAGCCGTCTATTCTCATTTAAAAGTTACAGCCATAATGTCCAGCTGAATCAGCATTCAAGTCAAGTCAGTTTTGTTTAGCTCAAAATCACACGTGTCTCAGAGGATCTTACAATCGTTACAATTTAGGACTGTAAGTGGCTCCTGAAGGCTGTAGGCTATAGGCTACAAAAAAATTTTTTAGCTTTTGTTTTAAAGGCCCATATGTTATGTCATTGAATTTATTTTCCTGCCTCTGGAAAGCACTTTGTGCATCTTGCTTTAAAAGTGATCCATAAATAAATAAATACATGATTATCATAATTATTATTACAGTAATTCAATTCACTTCAACTTCATTGTCATTATGCTTGCAGACAACAAAACATAGCCTTATACTTCCAAGATGTGCAGTTTTCTAAAAAAAAAAAATAAATAAATAAATAATAATCAGTATTTAATACATAATTGTAAATAATATGAAAAAATATATTTGCAGCACATTTACACTGTACCTATAGACAGTAATAGTGCAAGACAGATTGACTACAAGACAGTTCACAAGGATAATCAATTAACTTAAAGGGTATTATCTATTTTGCAGAGCTGTATTTCCAGGTATCTAGACACAGCCTTAAGCCTCTGAATTTTTGATTATTGCTCTATGGCACTTGAAATTACAGGCAATATATAAAAGCGTCAGATGATGGCGACAGTCTCACAGTTTATACTGTATGCCTCAATCCAAGCAGATGATTCAGTTTCTTTGAAGTCATCAATGAAACAATATTTTTTTTTACTTAGTTTTCCCCAAATCTATGATAATTGTCTTTTGGGAGTAGCCTATAGATTATTATTTGCATAAGACAATATTTCAGTAATTCTGGACTTTGCTTTCTGTCTGAAGCACGTACAATATGCCTATATTGCATTATGTGGACGAACTAATCATTTTATACAGGTGCAAATCGTGTGGTATTGAATTGGTTACACACTCAGTAGTCACAAAAATGAAAAGAGTGGGTCACAGGGGAATCATTCACTTAACCCAGAACCATGCTCAAGTTCCAAATGCTCCAAATGATTTGGCATCCAAATAATCAAAACCACACTGAGAGCACAGTCAACCTTGATAGCAAGTCCCTGTAAAACTAGAAATTTGAACAGACGCATACACGAGCACACCGGGTGCTGCTCTTTTAAATCCACCTGTTCACGCGCCTTCCTGCGCTATCTGATAGGTTTGTCAGGAAGAGAAAACAGCATTTATTAACGCTTTGTGCATGAAGTGACGAGGATCTCGTCTCATAACACCATGACAGCACAGATACAGCAAAGCTCCTTTTGCCGCTGCTGAATGGATTACCTTCAAATTCACCTCTCCCGGATGGTTTTGCGCATAACCTCCTCATCTCTGAGAAGACCGCTGCCTTTCTATGATTAGCCTACATGATCACCTCACCAACACTGTGGACACTGATCGCTGATCATGCCAAGTGCACTGATTTGATACCAGCTTTGACTTCAGAGTCACATCACCGCTGCTGGGTGGACGCACAGCTGATTATCTGGAGAGGTTTTCTGCAACAATTTGTTGCAAACATTGTGAGGGGCGAAGACATGGTGCCGTGAGAACTTTATTCCTGATTTCCCCCCCTTTTTTCCTTTTTTCCTCTTTTTGTTTTAGATGTTTGTCAGCGGGATCGTGCTTTACTGGGAAATTATCCACCGTTTCCCCTTTCAATTATGTTCACTTTTGCTGCCTTCTGCTACATGCTGTCTCTGGTCCTCTGTGTGTCCCTGATCTTCTTTGCAATATGGCACGTAAGTACCTTAGAACTGGCATATTCTGAGTATCTTCGTGGATGTGTGCATATTGTACCCGCAGGTGTGATATTTGTGCGTAATAGTGCTACATAGCTCACAGCCCTGAGCATTCATTGATTTCAAATGTCTTTTCATAGGTTTTACACTGTTTAACATTGCAAGATCATTTTTGGCAGATATTTTCCTCAATAGGATAGGTGTACACCTGTATCTTCATCTCCTGCCTCTCCTATCATTCATACATGCATCCATCATTCTCACTACTTTTTCACAATTTCACCAGTCTTTCCTCTTATTTGGCTACTTTACAAATTCATGCTGACCCAATTTGATATGCAGACATGCTTGCAACCCTGTGCAGCATCCTAGATCAATTAAACAGCCTTCCTTCCAGATCAATTAGGAAATCTTGTAGAGTGTAATCTCCCCCTCTTATCTTCCTGCTCTGCTCCCTCTGCCTTTAATCAAGCCTCAGCTCAGCTATACACCAGTGCCAATATGACTGACTGCATTATGATATTTGAATAATCTAATTATTTGCTCCATGAACAACATCTCCATCATGCACAGCCTTATGTAAAGACCGATTTGGGTCAGGTCTTTCAGCCTATTGCCCTGAGTCTGCCTTTTGCATGGAAACAGCAACAGACCTGATGCACTTGGAATGACTGATCCTCTGGCAATTACAGCTAATAGTCAGTCAGTCTGTCTGTCTGTCAGACAGTGGCCCATGTGTCTGCTCATAGAGCAGAAATAAAGAGAGTGCAGACACCCATGATAGTACAATTAAAACAGAGTGGTTGTGAAAAATAGACTAAATATACAGCACCTATATGATGCTTGTGACTACTTCACAGTAGTCTTTTTTTACTTTAAGGACAAACATCTCCCTATGTCCTGATTCATAATAGAGGGAAAGAAACCACAACACCTCCTTCAGTTCTGTCTGTGATGTAAATTCAGCACTGGTGTAAGGATCACAATGGCACACATTATTCTGTAGCTTCAGCAATAATCCACATCGCATCAGGCTTTATTTTGCATACTGCTTAAGACGGCAGAAACAGTGGAGATGCCTCCTCCACTGATTCACATTCAAGGTGACATACAGACATGCAGCATAATAAACTGGGGCTCCATACTGCGAAACATAATTAGGAAGAGGCTGTGAGGTTGGAATATGTGGAACTGTAGAAGCATTTAACGGAGCCAAGGCTGCACATTAACACCAGCCACCTGCCAAATGCTGGGACATTTTGGCTGTAACTCTTTCACTTCTATCAACTGAACTGGCAGGTAGCCATCTCTCCTTCAGTCTTTTTTTCTTTAATTTCAAGATGCTGCATGTCACCAACCAGATGAGTATCTGGTTTCAAAGAACTGCTGAAAACACTGAATCCTGCTGCCACAGTGGCCACTTGACCAAAAGGTTAGTTTTTAATGCCCTGAGCAGCAGTGCATTGCTAAAAAGAGCAAGTGTTCTGAGTCAAACTACCCAGGGTAAAATTAAGCTATGAATAAAAATGAGCCAGTGTAAATGAAAATAAAAAGGCAGAGGCTATGAAACAGGCCACAGAGAAAAGACCATGGAAATAAAATGAGTAATGAACTGCCCTGACTCAAACATATTACCAGTCCTGTCAGCAGGTAACATGCGCACCTGAGTCATGGAAGTCAGAGAATGACAAATGACTGCAAATAGATGGACTTCTGTTATTAATTGGCCATAATCAATCAAACCATATACTGCCAAGTTAATTAGCTTACATGTATGTGCCTTATCTACTCCTCCACTCATTTTCAGGTGCAGATACATCTTTAATTAACATGCTTTGAAGTAGGGAATCTCACTGAACGCAACTGATTCCTTTTCCATTCCCCTCATTTACACTCACATGCTATTCTGTAAGACCGCTGTAAGGAAAAAAGAGGAGGACATGATGGCTATCTTTGGAATATCTATTATCATTAATCACGTTGCTCTCTGACCATCCCTGGATTTACCATGGGCTAAGGTGTTAAGTAAGAACAGGTCGGGTAATGAGGAAACAGAACTAGAATGTGGCAATATAAAGGCCATTAAAGCCACTATATGATACACTGGTAACAAAACTACTTTTTGATAACTATGGGGAAGTCATGTTGATGAATTTGTCATATCATTGTACCACTAATATACCCTAAATAATCCTGGCAGCACAGCGCTTTAGTGGGAAGTAACTTGAGTTAAAGTGCATTAACTCAAGTACTGCACTTGAAGACAATTTTACTTTACTTGAGTGTAACCCACTGTATTCTAAAGGTAGTACAAGCCGATGTAGTGGTACATCAATTCCAGGTTATAAGGAGACTGGCTTATATTCTTTAAGACTCTCTGATAGAAGGAACAACACATGGACACAGTGAGGCACGTTTGACTTTTTATTTAAGGATCAACCAAAATTGGCACACAATAATAGCATCAACAATTGCGTAACTTTACTGTAGTTAAATTAAAAAATATGTTGCCATTTGTTTACATTGTGGACTACATCCATATTGCCATGTCACTCAGCTATTACCATAGCAGGCTGTTGGGAATCTGGTAGGGCAGGTTTGGTTATTAGCAAATATCAAAGAAATGTATTAATATGAATACAATTATTAATAAGGATTAATAATTACGGGGCACCACCATGGGATCAGGGTGCATGTGATGCAGTATGTATGTGTGTGTGGGAGAAGGGGGGGGGGGGGTGATGAAGATGGCGGATGCGACCTCGTGGGTGGCTCGTTACGCAATGAACCAAAATGGCTGGCAGGCCAGCAAAACTTTAACAAAGGGATAAGAACCAAAATGGACTGACAATTCTTATTTTGCAATTACAGTTTAAAGATAGCCTATTTACGGACAGAATGTAAAGCATTACTCAAACGAATTTGACCATTGGACTTGTTGTGCATTCTTTGTACAGACAGTATAGGCCTACAAACCAACTGTACAGACATTAGCTTGTAGCAAGATAAGTGTGAGACAGTGTGTGTGTGTGTGTGTGTGTGTGTGTGTGTGTGTGTGTGTGTGTGTGTGTTTCGTGAAAGCTCAGACACTGATCTTAGAACTTGCCAGGAATTCCAGTTCTTTCTGGAATTTCCCTCTAGTCTCTCCTTTTTTCTGTTGTCTCTCTGTGTCTATAAAGTAAATTTATATAGCCCTGGATAAACTAAATTTTTGTCCGTGTCTAAAATTCACTTGGCATTCTGTCTATGCACACCTTAACAGTAATACAAGAAGAGAAGAGCCACAATGTCCACAAATTGACTCAAATTAAGGTCTGTTATACAACAATATCTATCTAAAGTTTTCTAACATTATCTGACATTAGCCAACATAAGCTAATGGTCAGTGAGGCTGTAGCAGCAAAACCCCTGAGTGTATTGATTTGAGAGAGTGCATTTTATTGTGTATGAATTGAACTTTTCATTTTAGAGAATGAATGTGCTATGTATTCTTTCTTTCAATGGTTCCATAGTCTTGCTTTAAACAAAAAATTATTTAGTCCTTCCTAATATGCTCTAGTCACATACAGTATCCATCACCTGTACTTTACTCAAACTTTAACATCAATTATTACAAACTAGATTTGGATACATGGCCTGATCTGTCTCTTTCTTGCTGTTTTGAGAGATTTGACCACTAGATTTTTAATAAGCCATTCTACCACATATTTTGTCATCCAATTACATTCAGAAACATGAGAGAGCTGAACTTTAAAGGACTGCATTCTAAGGTTGTCATGATACCAGAATTTTAAACTTCGATAGAATACTAAAATAAAAAAACGTTACTCGATACCTCTTTCAATACGAAAGAAAAAAAGTCCTAGGAACACAAAATAGGGTGATGCTTATCCTCTACCACACTTGCCTTTTCTTTTACTCTTTAATTAATCAGGAACAACCCTCCAGTGCAATGGCATATAGACTATAATTAATTTATCAACAACTTAACATTTACAACTGCAGACTTGATGGCTTATTACAAAGTGAGACACCTATATGAGCATTAATTAATGGATCACTAACATTTAAAACTGAATTATTACCAAATAGAAAAGATAAACAGCAGCTGAAGGGAATTTTCACAACCTGGCAACCCACAATCTTATGGCTTTTAAATGATCATTATGATAATGATCAACATTATTAAATAGTTTGCCATTAAAGAAATAGTTCAAGATTATGGGGAATAAGCTTATTCGATTTCTTGCCAAGCGTGAGATGAAAAGATCAATTCCACTCTCACATCGCAACGCTAACGAAAAGCAGGCAAACATTAGCTTAGCTCACTCCAGGAAGTCAAAGGTCCAACAATGAAATATTGCAGTACATAACCCCTGTAAAACAATGACATATTGTTTTTTAACTTTAACTTTTAAATAAGCAAGATATAACTTGTGAATTTGTGATGTTTAGAGGTGCTGGTAGACACATTTTTTAACCTTTCGACAGAATCGGGCTAGCTGTTTCTGCTGTTTCCAGTCTTTATGCTAAGTCAAGCTAACCATCCCCTGGTTCTAGCTGTATATTTAGTGTAAAGGCATGATAGTGGTATCGATCTTCTTATCTAGCTCTCGGCAAGAAAGCTCCCAAAGTGTGGAAATATTCCTTTGATACAGACATTACTTAATACCTATAAACCCTTTATAAAGGGGTGCCTTATTACAAAGTGGTATTATGTCACTTCACTTTAATCAAATGATTTTATTTATTCCCCAAAGAGGTCAAATTTTCTATGCTATTAAATTTGGTCATGCTTGGCTAAAACACAGTATAAGCCAAATGATGGGGACTTAAAGGTAGCTCCTGCATTTTTACCAAATTTTGAGGCTGTCTTGTCAAGTGGTACTGTGTCAAAATCTAGTCTTTCAATACCTTTCTTATTTTAGTTGATATTGTGTTTATATGGTGCAAAATCCTAAATACATTTGTGTTATTCAAACAATTATAGATTATCACAAACTAACTGATACACCAAACCCAGGGCAAGGTAGTATTCCAGCATAGGAGTACTGGTTGGTTTCTGGGGCTCTGAGCAAAATATAATGAAGCTGTCATTTGTAGTCTTAACTTTGCACTGTGCCCAATGGGTACTTCACTGGCAAGAACCATGCCACAACAGTGTGATTTTAAAGGTTTAATGAAATAAGGTAGTACAGGATGTTGAGGATGGGTGAATGGATGTGAGGAAGGGGATGAACGTGGGGGAGGAAATTGTCCACTTAGGCCAGTCTGGGATGGATGTATTGGAGGTCGGGTAAGGAGGAGACTCAGTGTGGGGGATCCATAGAGCCACTCAAGCCAATTAACGGCCCCAGACAGTACCTGGAAAAGGAGAGATGGGAGATGTATTCACAGGATCGAATAAGTGGGGATGAACCAAGGGAAGAGAGGGTTGATGGATGGGCAGAGGGAGGGAAAGGGAGGGTGGGTTGAGAAAACTGAGACAAAGTGGACAGGATGAACTGACCAGGTATAAGTAGGCTTGACAGGTGATTAGAGGTGTGGTTGAGGCTTGATCCTGCTCCTGAACCTAAGTTAACTAGTTAACTTCATTTCACTAGCAAGGACAACAGTGTCATTTGAAAGGTTTAATGAAATTAGATATACAGTATAGGATGTTGAGGATGGGTGAATGGATGTGAGGAAGGGAATGAATGTAGGGGAGGAAGCTGTCCGTTTAGGCCAGTCCGTGATGGATGTATTGGAGCCTGGGGAGGAGGAGACTCAGTGTGGGAGAGCTGCGCAGATGCGGAAAGAATGGCTGCAATAGTGTTCTGAAGAAATGCTTGTAAAACCAGAATCGAGTGGCCACTCTACCTATTTCTGTGAGAAAGACTGGGTCCTGAGGTGACGCCTTGGCAGCATACCTGGAACCTGGTAGCCTATTTGGTCAGTGGCTCGTATGGGCTGAGGTAGGAGTCTAGACAGAAACTGTAGATGGGGAATGAATGGTAAATGGTAAATGGACTGTACTTTTATAGCACCTTTCTAGTCTTCCGACCACTCAGAGCGCTTCACACTACATATCACTATTGACCTCATTCACACACATTCATACACTGATGGCAGATGCCAACTGCTAATCAGTCCAAAGAAACTAACTCATTCACACACACACACACTGAAGACACAGCCCTCGGGAGCAATTTGGGTCCACTATCTTGCCCAAAGACACTTCAACATGTGGGCTAGAGGAAGCTGGGAGAAGGTCGGAAGTGAGTTGCAAGTGTTTTGCTGTGAGAGTGGGTTCCTGTATTCGCAAGCCTTTAATTAGCATGGGCAAGTGGGAATGGGAGGTAGAAGGACACTGGCTGCCTGTAACTAACTTTGAAGAAAAAGCCAATCCTCGATAAGTAGTTCTGGATGGTAGAGGAATAGATTTTCAGAATGGAGAAGGGTGATGAAGCTGCAGATAGGCATGATGTCTAGAGAGGGAAAAGGCACCTGGTATGCTTTAGAAAGCCAAGCTCCATGGTGTGCCAGACAGATGAGGGAGATGGCGTGGTCGATGGTTGCGTATTGCATGGAGAAATCTGGACTAGGAATTACACTGCTGATGCTCGAAATGTGCGAGCTGTGAGGGGAAAATAAGTCTATTATTAGCCTCTGAAAGGATGTACATGTGGGGGGATATTGTGAAGCCTGCGAACACGGATGAAAAGAATGACGAAATAACCTGAGAAAGGTCAGACACATAGGGAGCAGGCACAGTGGGAAATATGACCTGGCTCCTGCTAGGGGTGATGATGATACTCGTTGTGGCCCTGGAAGGGGTGGAGGCACTGTCACGTCTTGTGTGACAATCCTGGAGGTGGTTGGCTCTGGCGAGGATGTCAGAAGCACAGGAGGCTCAGTGTTTGTTGTGGCTCCAGTATTGATGGAGGCTCAGTAGAGTTCAAACAGCCTGGCTTTATTGTCGCTGTGATTAAAGGGAATGTCTTTCCCTTTTAGAGCGCGTTGGAGACAGGCCATGGTTCGTATTGTGGATGTGCAGGCAGCTGATGTGAGGAGGAGCGCGTGTCGTGGGTGCAGCTTGAGTGGAGGTGCCCACGAGGCCAAGGCAAGTGCACCCAGTGACTCTGCTGGAAAGTGTGACTGTGGTCTGACTGCTGCGGGAATATGGTGGCTTGAGGAGAGTGGCTTTCAAACAGATCTTCCCCTGAATCGGCGTAATGATCTGCAGTACAGGATCCATGGTGAGTTGGTTATTGGTGTAATCGAAGAGCTTGAGTCTTACTTTTTTAGATTCATGCAAGCATGCAGTTAACGTCTTTCGTCGAGAAGACTCAGACAAACTGGAGAGGATGGGTTGACCAGGTATAAGTAGGCTTGACAGGTGATAGAGGTGTGGTTGAGGCATGGCCCTGCTCCTGAACCTAGGCCTCAACAAAGATGCGAGACCAGACAAATTTACGAGCTGTAACAAGCATATTTATTTACAGAAATATAATGAAGAACGGAAATAACATGGAAGTCAGCAATCAGTACTGTAAGCATGTGTGGAAGTGTGAAAATGTCTGCAAAAACAAAACAGAACAGCAGCTGTGCCCGAGATGGAAGAGGGGAAGAGATCTCTTGTGGGGAGGTGGTGGCTTTTATTATAAAACCACAGCGGGCTCATAAAGTAAATGAAGACCCTCCACCCTGACCAGGATCCTGCAAAACAAAGGAGAGGCAGCAAAGCAAAAGACACAGGGACACCTAGTGGAATGGAGGGTTAGTCACAATAATCGTTCACACTGAACAACCATAATGCTCCCTCATGTCTCTACGGTGTTCTGATGATGGAGGAAAACAATGTTTTTTTTCCGGTTTGCTATGTGCAGGAAGGAGAGAGAAGCTAAGGGTGTGGGACAGTGGAGAAAGACTTTGAGGAAATGCATTCACTTTCTCAAACTGCGGAAGGTTGATTTAGCTTTAGACACTGATGTGAAACTGTGGAAGAAAGATTGAAACTGAGAGCGATATTTAGCATGCTTTGTGTTACTTTCCTTAGAAAACCGGAGGCCTAAGCTTGTTCCCGTGATCTGTGATGCCTCACACACTGTCTGTCCTTTTCCTCCGGGGCTTGAACAGTCTATCCCCAGCAGACCCCTACAGTAAAGTCACAGGAAGATAGATGAAAGGGGGATAAGGCAGATTCTGCTGAAGGAGAGAGGAATGACAAGAGCTGCAGGCGTGATGAGATGATGACTGGGAGTTTAGACCAGGACAGATTGGACTGCTGGACAGATGACTGGAGCAGAATACAAAATGATGATCAGACATAAAAAGGCAGATGCAAATCTGTGAGTAGGCAGCGATACAGATAAGGACAGATCAAAAGAAGATAGGGGTGATAGATAAAGAGATGGATCAAGCTTTTCTAGGAGACAAGCACGTGACAACATGGGAAACAAACAGAGAAATAGATAAAGAGATCAAGAAAGAAATAATTAACTAGAGACAGAAGAACAGACCACTTCAGTAACAGCATGGAAAGCTTTGTGTTGGGGAGGGTACTCAAAGTTTGTACTGTCTTCATCTGGATTATTCATGTCTTAATAACAGCAATGAAATAAAGATGAAGTACAATCGGTTTTCCACTTAATGTTCTTGTAATAACTGTCTCTGGCTGTGTCCGAAATAATTTACTCATTCAGTATTTATTTAACACTATGTAGGGAAATCAGTGTAGAGGACCATATAGTTTCAGATGGCAAAATCAAAAAAATTATTCCATTCATTTGTTTAAAATCTGGCAGCTGTCTAAATGTGGCTTTATTTTTTTGCTATCTAAGCAATACATGATAGCTCTCAGTTAGTGACCATCACTTGTACACTACTTTTTCTGACATGTTCGGACATCACCAGTTAATAGTGACAGTGAATGATTTCAGACACAACCTCCTACCATTGGTTCAGGACAATTCTGGTTTATTGAAACTGCTGTCTTATTTATATAGTTTTGGCCATCTTTTCTAATGGTTAGGATAACATTGTATTCATCATACAATGAAGTAGCCTTCGTGCCAGAACTTATGTCACCCACGTCTCTGATTTGTTCAGCAATTCAAGAGGTATGATGTTGTGTTTTTAAAAACACCTGAGCCAATCAGAGGCCTGTACTGCAAAACAGGATTTGGGGTTAGCGAGGTAACTTCAGGTTTAACCCTGGGTTTTCAGGGTGGTTCAACAGTGGTTCACTTCTTACCGGGGTACACTGCCATGGTAACTCATGCTGCACACATAACCAGTTCCGGAGCAGCAGGAGGTTATGTTCGAGATAACAGATCAACGCGTATAAAAGAACCGCCTACTGACCAATCAATTCTCTTGGAAAATGGCATCACTCTTCGTAGAAGATCCATGGATGTATTAATAAGACCTAAGTTCTAATAATACATCCATGAGAAGATCCTGTGGAGCTCAGTGAGAGGGTCTCTTAGGAGGGAAAGAGTGTTCAGAGACCAGCAAAGCCCTTTGGCTTTCCATCATGATTTTTATGTGAGTGATATAGATTCTTGTCAGAGGGACTGACTAATCTGTGTCAGCTTCTTGATCCGTATGTTGCCAGTGCGACACATTGAAGTCATGCGCTCATAGTCCAGCAGAATTTATACCGCTGCTTTTGCAATATTGACAACCGATTCAAAGGATTGTTTGATTCAACAAAAACACCACGCTTGCATGGCTCATTGATTGACTTTGAAACAATGTTGCATTCAGGCCGAACTGTGACAAAACCTGAAGACATTGTCGAGATTATTCAGAATGCTGTGAGTGAAACTTCTGCCTCCTCCACTGAGACATTACAAGGAGAGATCCGAACCTTGCGAACGGAATTGAAGTCCAACATTTCGGAAGGTATTTCCACACTAGGAACTGTCTAATCTCTCTACCAGTCTGAATGCAGTGAGAGAACAGACTAATGAAAATTGATCAGTGTATTTCTATAACCAACACGCTTCAAAACATATCAATTGCCGAGTGCTGCTGTCAAATTGAAAAACTTACCATGAAGCTGGCTGATCAGGAGGACTGGGCATGTCAACATAATGTCTGAATCAGTGGGCTGAGGGAGGGAGCAGAGGGCAGTAACGTACTCCAGTTTCTTACAACTGTTGGGACCACTGGACTTCACAGATGAATTTGTTAATTTGTGTGACTTAAACTGAACTTTTGTTTTGAAACTGAGCCATTGAACTCAATCTCCCACAATCCTCAGGATATCACACCTGTGTATGAACTCCTGAACATTGAACTGAACATACAGTGCAGATCAAAGAAACAGACACACATTCTTTCTGGTGTGCACCTGACATGCGCACACACACACACGCTCCCCTTCTCTCTCTCACACACACCCTTTTGTTCTTTAGTGTAGCATTTTAGTTAGGTTTCATCTTGTGTGTTTGGCTTTTTAAACCATAATTCCCCTACACAACTCAACTCCCGCTATGGATACCTGCTCTCAAGGATATCCCAATGGAACTGGAATGCAGCCGCAGAATATAATAATAATAATAATAATAAAAAAGTTTATTTATAGAGCACTTATCAAAACAAAGTACAAAGTGCTTCACAGAGAGCGAAATAAAATACCACAGTGAGTGATGAAATACATAAAGGACAAAAACTAAATAAGAGATAATAACAATAAATTAAAAAGCAATAAAATACAGCTCAGATAAGATCAGGATAAAAATCAGGATATGTTTCTGATAAAAATGGGTTTTGAAAAGAGACTTAAAAGAAGACACTGACTCAGACAACTTAATTTCTTCGGGTAGGTCGTTCCAGAGCCTCAGGTCCCTGATGGCAAAAGCTCTGTCCCCCTTTGTTTTCATCCTAGACTCAGGAACAGACAGAAGACCCCTGCATGAAGATCTCAAACTATGAAAATGTTCATAAGGGATTAAAAGGTCTAAAATATAATCTGGAGCCAGGTCATGAAGAGCCTTAAAAGTAATCAATACAATCTTAATATCAATCCTAAAGCAAACAGGGAGCCAATGTAAAAAGGCTAAAACAGGTGTAATATGATCGTACCTTTTAAAAGCCTAGCAGCTGAGTTATGTACAATCTGCAGACAAGTGAGCAGGCTGTTACAATAATCGAGGCGTGAGGAGATAAAAGCATGTACAACAGTGTCTGGATCACTAAGATTTAAAATAGATCATATTTTTGCAGTATTTCTGAGATTGGACAAGCTTAGTGACATGTTGCTCAAAACATAAATTGTTATCAAACCGGACACAAAGATTTCTTGCAACAGGCTTGGTATGTTGTGACAGATTACCAGTAGCTGGCAGTATTTGTTTTGTGATATGGTGGGGCCCAATAACAAGGATTTCTGTTTTATTAGAGTTGAGCTGAAGAAAATTCATTGACATCCAGTTTTTTTATGTCAGACAGACAGTCCTGCAGAGTACTCATACTAAGGTCAGTGGGCTTGACAAGGAGGTACAACTGTCTGTCATCTGCATATCAATGAAAAGAAATCCCATGTCTACGGATGACATCACCCAAGGGAAGCATATATAGGGAGAATAATATTGGTCCCAGGACTGAACCTTGGGGCACACCATAATTGATATGGGAAAAGGATGACATGAAGTTGTTAACGGCAACACAGAACTTCTTATTGGACAAATAAAATGAGAATCAGTCTAGAGCAGTGCCAGATATGCCCACCCAGTGCCTCAGTCTAAGAGAATGCTGATCAATTGTGTGAAAGGCAGCACTTAAGTCCAGCAGCACAAGAATTGAGCACATGCCTGCGTCAGCATTCATTAAAAAGGTCATTAGTGACTTTGAGAAGGGCTGTCTCAGTGCTGTGGTACTGACGAAAATCAGATTGAAACTTTTCAACGGTACTATTATTTTCCACAGCAGCAAGAAGCTGCTTAGATATAATTTAAGAGAACCTTGGAAATAAAAGGCAGTTTAGAGATCTGACGATAGTTATCCAGGAGGGTAGGATAAAGCCCAGGTTTTTTTTAGGACTGGTTGGACACAAGCAGTTTTAAAGTAATCTGAGACCCCGCAGGTTCTGGCCCGGATCTTTATTAAATTATTAATATTGCTGTGTAGGTTGTGTCTGTTTCATTTGAGAGACCTTTGTGAAATTACCACAGGAATTCTAAAAGTAGCGCTAGAAGGATCCGGGCTCCAAATATGGACAGGAATAGAAATAGCACTATGATCACTCCACAAAGGGGAGTTAGTGACAGCACAAGCTGTATTGGCTTTTTTTAGTGGGCAGAGAAGAGACAGGTGATGTAAATAGTCAATTATGCGAAGAGGACAGCACAGCGTGCTGCACGTTAGCTGCCAGCAGTGTGTGACTGCATTAACAAAGCGAATATTCCTTACTATGGAATCTCCAACTATCCGTGTAGTTGGGGGGGATGAGAGGAGGCAGAGTGGATGATTGTGGGGACAGCCGTGTTCCATCAGCTGTCCATGGAATAGTCGTAGTTAGGGACTGCTGCAGGGGGCGGCGCTCTTCTTAGCAGAGGGGTTCCCTGCTGTCTCCGGACGAGTGAGACCTCCGAGCTTCTCCTGATCACGCCATCTTTCAGCAACTTGCGGCAAGAGGAGGTGGAGGACTTGACCGCTGGAAAGTGGGAGCATCCCTCCAGTGGAGGAAAGTCCTGTGTATCCAGGATGTCCAACCTGTTAGCCAGCGGGAGGACCTGAAGTGAAGGAGGGGGAAGCGGGCGCTTTGCACCATGTCCATCCTTGTAGGATGCAGTCCAGTGCTCTGGTTCACATGGAGCCTTCTCATCACCCCTGCTGACGAGTGACCGTGCCTCCACTGGGACTTGTCAAGGAGTAGAAATGGTCATTGCTTAGCTTAAACAGCCTCATGCTACGGAGCGCCTGTGATGATGGAGCCGAGCCACGGAAGGGATCATTGTCCAATACTGGAGTGAAGCAGTCAGGGGAGTGACATGGGATGGTCGTATTCCGGTTGCCACAGCCAGAGGAGCTGAGGACTGCAAGGTGTTTTGCCTGGGCCGAGGTGACAGTGGAGAACTCCAGGATGAGCTTGTCCTTTTCTCTGAGTTTGGATTCCAGACAAGCAATACTTTTCTTCAGCTTTGAGATAGTAATGTGACAAGAGCCACACTCAGCCATCACACTTGCATTTAGTACGTAAATGTGCTAAGAGCTTAAAATCCTCAATAGAAGCGACTGGCTAGCCTAGCCACCAGGCTAAAAACAAACCTAGCTGAGCAAGCAGCAGTGGAGGCAGTCCGATAAACTACGTCGAGTTGACAGCCAACTTAAAAATCACCTAAGATCCACACGTCCAATGACTAAAAACTTTTACTATGTTAATTTGCATCTTAGTTGTAATCAGATGTTCATTAAATATAAACATTATTGACACTGGTCACTTGTCAGCACATATGCTCCAGCTAACTATGATAAAAAAAATATTTAACATTATTTAACTGTTACGGACAGAACAGACCAGATACACAGTGAAGATACAGAGATGGTTTATTGACACACGAGGAGTATGAATAGGAGAAGGGGATAGTGATACCGTCCTTTTACTGAATGTAGAGTAGTTCTGGGGTAACGGAGTTGCACACAGGAAAGTCAAGTCACACGGGACCAGGAACAGGAGCGACACATACAGGAGACTGGAGACACACGAGACCTGGAGCTGGAGTGACACACTCGGGAGACTGGAGACACACGGAACTTGGAGCTGGAGCGACACACTCTGGAGACTGGAGAAGACAGGAGCTGGGATCAAGGTTCGGGATACTATATGGTAAGGCGTTGGTTCGTAGGAGAGTCCGAGGCGTTGTGAATGCAGGTGACCGAGTTCTATCCTTGCTTCTAACAAGACCGGACACTGACTGTGGCGAGGAGTTGGGATTTATAGAGGAGTAGAGTGACTGATTGGATGCAGGTGTGTACTAGGTGACAGGTGATGGGAATTAGTACTCAGGTGAGGGAGTGCGGGGTGCAGTGGAGCCTGGCGTGTCTGTGACACTAACATGTTAATGAAACTATCAGATTATTATTTAGTGATCAGTGCAGATATAAACGCTGCTATAAATCTTCCCAGTTATCCTGTTCCAAGGCTTTGCAGCAATGTATGTTATATCAGCCTGTTAGGTCAGCCTGTTGGATATATGGAGATCTCGTAATCCAAGAGTTTTTTTTCAAACAGACATAAATCATATTCAAGAATAGATTACATTTTCACCTCACTGGAGGTTCAACACTACTCTAATATCAAATCATTTTTGTTCCCAATTTAAATCCAAACTTACGAATTTATCTCTCTCAATTTGGAATCAGTGGAAGATTTCAGGTACATTTGGGAAGCGATTAAGGGTTTCATAAAAAATTATGTTACATCATTTGCTTATTTTTTTAGATCGTTCTCTTCAGGAAAGAATGGTTAAGTTGGAGAGACAGAGAAAGCACAACAAAGCTCCTTTTGCTATTTACAAGCTTAACTTGGTGGACAATGAGCTAAATGCATTATTTAGAGCAAAGGCTGAGTTCCTAATTCAAAAATCTAGAGAACATCATTATTTTAATGGTAGCAGGGCCTCATATCAGTTAGCTCTTCGGCTCTGTTCCAATGAGAGACAGGTGTGCAATACTTGAAAAATGTGAGAAACTTTCTGAATTTACTTTCAATAAATACACATATAAAATTTGTTTTCACTGACTTGAACATGAGAAAACTATTCGAAACAGAAGCAACTGACTTAGGAGCAGATATTTCCCTAAAATAATTATAGTTCTCAGTACAAGAAATTAACTTGAGTAAATCTCCTAGCCCATCGAGGTTTATATTAACTTTTGGTCTGAATTAGGTTCCATGCTTTTGGAAATGATAAATACTTATAATAATAATAATAATAATAATAATAATAATAATAATAATTAGAAAGGGCTTCTTCCTAAAGCAAACAAATACAGCATTAATATCATCAAAAATCATATTGTAGCATCCAGCATATTGTACTACCTACCGGCCTATATCATTAATTAATGTAGACATGAAGATATATGCTAAAGTACTAGCACGTCGTCTCAACAAATACCATGGGAAACTTATCCACTGTGATCACACAGGCTTTAGCTCAGGCAATCTGAGAAGATTATTACACATTTTACATTCTACTCCGGATTGTTCAGATTTTCTCACTACATGCAGAGTTTTAACTCTCAATGCCGAAAATGCATTTGACAGACTCGAATGGGATTACCTCTGGGCCATATTAGGTCACATGGGTCTCAGCCAACAATTCATTAAGTATATTAAAGTTCTCTACGCAAACCCAGGTGCAATGGTGTTATCAGGCAATGCCTGTTCACCACATTTCCCAGTCTCTAGAGGTTCTCGCCAGGGATAATAGGGGTCTCCACTATTATTTGTTCTATCCCTTGAGCCTCTTACCAGTCCGCCAATCCACCAATATTACACCTACTACAATAAAAAACACCATTCACCATATATCACTGTATGCAGATGATGTGCTTCTCTCTATTAGTTAAGTTATTTTCCGATTTCAGTAGTATAACATAAATTACAAAATAAATTGGCAAAAGTCTGCTCTTTTACCTCTAAGAAGTTCTGGTGATGATTTGACCCAATTTAATATCCCAATTGTAAATCAATTTAAATACCTAGGAATTGACATTTTCCCAACTCTAGAAACTACAGTTACACTAGAACTGGAACCTGGGCCAGGATCTCAAACATAAAAATGAAGGTATTATCTCAAATAAATGTTCCCGGCTCAATGCTTCCCAGATTTATCCACAGTTTGAGTACTGGGATAAATTACATTGTTAGTACAGTGTTAGTGCGCATGCGCCACCCCGCATGCTGCCTGTTGCCGTAGCTCCGTCTCGTCGTCTTACTTTTTCCAACTTTTAGCTTTCCCTTTTCTTACAAACTTAAGTAACTTGTGTGTAAGTATAATTTAAACTACGCTCTTTACGAAAATGAGAGTAGAAAGTGTTTTGGTACTTTTTTTCGCCGTGGAACTTCTTCTTCTGCTACTCGGTCAGGGTACCACTGCAGATCAGCTGTTTGGCCGCATTGTTTACACCAGGGAAATGCTGATCGCGCTGAAGCCGAGCGGCATGGCGCCCAGGACTACCGTTGTCCCCACTGAGATCTGGAGGAGGACACACCGAGGATGCAGAGGTGGAACGAAGCGGCGAGGGAAGAGAGAGGGGTGCAGACAAAAGAGACTTAAGAATAAGAGATTTAAGCCATGTCTGCCTTCTCTCGTCACGGGCAACATGAGATTGCTGCCGAATAAAATGGATGAGCTAACGGCGTTAGCCTGGAGTCAGACGGAGTTCCGTGAGTATAGTTTGATGTGCCTTTCGGAGACATGGCTACACCAGGATATCCCAGACCATAACGTTTCCATCGACGGCTTTCAGACTGTTTCTGACGGGCGGTGGGCTTGCTGTTCTGGTTAACAACAGATGGTGTAACCCTGGTCACGTTACTATCAAGCAGAGTATCTGTATCCCGGACATTGAACTGTTAGCTGTGGGACTCCGGCCATATTATCTGTCACGTGAATTTTCACATGCCATTGTTGTGGCTGTTTACATCCCCCCCTCTGCTAACCCGGCATCGGCGTGCAACGCCATTCACACCGCCATAGCACAACTCCAAACTCAACACCCGAGTGCACTCATATTAATCTCGGGTGACTTCAACCATGTCAGTGTTTCAACAACACTGACTAATTTCACCCAGTACGTGAGTTGTCCTACTAGAGAGGAGAGGACACTGGACCTGCTGTATGCTAACATTAAGGATGCATACAGCTCTTCCCCCCCCCCCCGGGTAGGTCAGACTACAACCTGGTCTACCTCAAACCCTGCTATGTGCCTCTGGTTAAAAGGCAGCCCGCGACCACAAGGACAGTGAGGAGATGGTCAGGGGAGGCCTATGAGACACTGCAGGAATGCTTTGAGGTGACAAACTGGGATGTACTCTGTGAGCCTCATGGAGAGGACATTGATGGGCTCACTGAGTGCATTACTGGCTACATTAACTTCTGTGTGGACTGCAATGTCCCAACTAAGATGGTCCATTGTTATCCAAATAACAAACCGTGGGTAACAAAGGACATCAAGGACATCCTGAATGCCAAGAGGAGGGCCTTTACTGATGGTAATAGGGAGGAGGTGACATCCCAGTGGCTCCAAGGACTACAGACCGGTGGCACTGACCTCCCTCATAATGAAGACCCTTGAGAGACTAGTCCTGGAACAACTGCGGCCCATGGTCAGACCCCTCCTAGACCCCCTTCAGTTCGCCTACCAGCCCCGGCTGGGAGTTGAGGACACCATCATCTTCCTGCTGAACCGCATCCACACCCACCTGGACAAGCCGGCAAACACGGTGAGGATCATGTTTTTTGACTTCTCCAGTGCTTTCAACACCATCCGGCCTGCCCTGCTGGGGGAGAAGCTGGCAGCGATGCAGGTGGAGGCCCCCCTCGTGTCCTGGATTGTGGACTACCTGTCTGGCAAATCAAAGCACGTGCGCCTGCAGCACTGTGTATCGGACAGCGTGGTCAGCAACACTGGGGCCCCTCAGGGGACTGTTCTCTCTCCCTTCCTCTTCACCATCTACACCACAGACTTCAGCTACCACACAGAGTCCTGTCACCTTCAGAAGTTTTCTGATGACTCTGCTGTGGTGGGATGTATCAGCGGTGGTGAGGAGTCTGAGTACAGGGCTGTGGTGGGGAACTTTGTCTCATGGTGTGAGCAGAACCATCTGCAGCTCAATGCGACAAAGTCTAAGGAGCTGGTTGTGGATCTACGGAGGACCAAGGCACCAGTGACCCTGGTTTCCATCCAGGGGGTCAGTGTGGACATTGTAGAGGATTACAAGTACCTGGGAGTACACTTAGACAATAAACTGGACTGGGCTAAGAACACTCAAGCTGTTTACAGGAAGGGCCAAAGCTGCCTTTATTTTCTGAGGATGCTGAGGTCCTTCAACATCTGCCGGACAATGCTGAAGATGTTTTATGAGTCTGTGGTGGCCAGTGCTATCCTGTATGCTGTTGCATGCTGGGGCAGCAGGTTAAGGGTAGCGGACGCCAACAGACTCAACAAACTGATCCGTAAGGCCAGTGACATTGTGGGGGTGGAGCTGGACTCTCTGGCGGTGGTGTCAGAGAGGAGGATGCTGGCCAAACTTCATGCCATCTTGGACAGTGTCTCCCACCCACTCCATGACGTGCTGGTCAAGCAAAGGAGCACCTTCAGCGGAAGACTCATTCCCCCAAAAGCACCACAGAGCGCCACAGGAAGTCATTCCTGCCTGTGGCCATCAAACTCTTTAACTCCTCCCTCTAAGTGTTAGTCTGTATGACCCTAGGTCACTAAACTGGACATTGATCATTACATCTCTGAAATACTTGAATAACTGTGCAATATCCTTGTAATACTCATGTGCAATATTTAGTTGTTGTTTTTTTCCTATTTATTATTCATACCTGCTGCTGCAATACTACTTATTACTTATATTATTACATTGCATTTATACCATATTATCATCATCAACCGGTAAACCCACTTGGTACTACTTATTTTATACTTATACCCACTTGGTACTTAATTTATTTTCTGACCTGTTTTTTATAGTTTTTATAGTGTATTGTATTATATATTTTTTTGCTAGTACTTTCTCCTGTGTGCACTGACGTAAAGAGGAGCTGCTGTAACAAAGAGTTTCCCTTCGGGGATCAATAAAGTATTTCTGATTCTGATTCTGATTAGTCACTGGTTTCATCTGGAACAACAAAAGACCAAGGATTAAATTTACAACTCTCCAGAGAGAGAAATCAACTGGAGGATGGGGGGTGTCCCAAATTTTAAAGTTTGGTCTGGTTTGTGCACTATAAAATCCTGGCGTTCTCTGGAAGAAAATTTTGTTTACCCACATAGATTACAGGATATAATTTATGCAGGAGTCCCCCTCTAACAAGCTAAAATGCATTTTGCTCCTATTATTGCAAATGTTCTAATAACCAGGAAACTAGTGACTAACTACACTAACTTTAAAATAAAGTGGCAGTATCCTACAATATTTCACAATTATAATTTGTTGCTTGGTGATCAGACAGTGGCCTACCCAATGTGGTCAAACAATGGAATCTACTTACTCGGACAGCTGTTTAATACTAATAGTCTCCATTCATTCCAAGAACTACAGTAATAGTATAACTTACCACGTTTTTCATTTTTCCTATGCTTGCGCTCCGTTCCACCCTGAAGGTGTACAAAGTTCCATTGAATTCTGAACTTCCTAAATATGACCTCACAAATCAACTGTACAATACTAACAATACCAACGGAACTGTAACAACAATGAATACCAAAATAATGCAATGACTATAGTTCGATTTCTCCTGAAATAGCTTGGAATAACATTAAACTATGCTAATCACCAAACCATTCACCTAAGATTCGTACATAGAACTTATTCAATAGCTATAATTAGACACCAGCTAGCTCAGTTAGCCGTGGAGCTAGCACACATATTAGCTGTCTCTGTCCGGACTGGGAGCTCAGAGCACTAGGGGAGTGTTGTTGTTTGAGCTTTGGACCACCAGGAGGAGGAGGTTTTCAGGCCCGGGACCCAGTGGGGAATGCTGGCGGGGAGCGGCGCCAAAATGGGCAAAAGGTGCTGGGCGAGCGGGCAACAGAACAGGGCTCAGCAGCTTCCCAGTTAACACGGCCGGACCGGGACGGAACACAGCCTCCAGGACAGACGGAGGCCAGTTTGACGACAGGGAATACACTACCGAGGTGGTTTTCTTGCCGGGTTTGGCTCCTGGCACCCTGGGGCTGACCCCGCCGTAATCCCGGCTCAGGCCTCCAGAGGTGGGCACTGACTGATGCCCAACTTCCCTCTCGCTCCTCTCCCGCTTCACGCCTCTCCTGTCCCCGCCTGAACACCCCGTGTCATCGTCGTCACCGGAGTCAGAGTCCTGGCTGGAGCTACTGTAAATCACCTCTGTACTGTATTCCCGGTTGTCAAACTGGCCTCCGTCAGTCTCGGGGGCTGTGTTTGTGTTCACTGTTTTGGCCAATGCCCAGGATGCACACTTGTGCCTATGGAGTGCGAGCAACAGGATTCTGACTGCAGTTCACTTAACGGCCATCAATGTCATAAATAACAAGGATTTCCTGAAAACTCCACACAGTACCTTTAACGTAAACTAATAAAAGTTGCTCACAAAAAAAGAATACATCTAAGCAACACATTAATTTAATGGAATACACAAATGTAATTATTGACAGATCTACTCGTGTCCTAATGATGGGGCTGCCATATCCTGCCCATCCCTGCGTGCTCCTGTGTGCTCTCCTTGTGTTTCTTGTGTGTCCTCTGCTCGACCCAAGATGTGTGTGCGTGTGTGTGTCTTCTGGTCTGGCTCCTTGGTTTCCCGCCTGCTGCTGATCACTGGCTCACCTGACTTCAATTACTCATCAGACTCCACAGCTCAAATACCTTTGACTTTACTTTGTCATTGATACCCCTCTATCTGTGTTCTGCATCTTTGGGTTCGCTGATTGTACATTATGACAGGGGCAGTGATATTATGTGCCTATTAACTTACACATTCACACAGTCAGCGTTTGTTTGTTTTGTTTTTTGTTTTTGTTTTTTTTGCCAGCTGTCCTTCCTGCATTTGGCAGTTGCAACTGTGTTGCTTTTAACCTGGATTATGTGTTTAACTTATTCGTATTTGTCTAATATTATGGCTTGCTCTTTGTTTGTAAAATATGTTGCTCTGATGCCAGTAGACTACAGGGGCTTGTAAGTCAACTTAAAGAACTCAAAACTGACTTTGTTCATCGAGGGGGAAAAAACATTAACTGATCCTAGCAACCGGCACCAGTTTTTGTATGTAGATGCATCTGGATACATAACTCACTACTGATTAGGGGCAAACAAGAAATTGGCTAACAAGAACATAATCTCAGGCTGAGTGAATTAAATAAAACAATGGCAATTCTGTCTGATATTCAGGCTAACAATAAAGTCTAATAGGGCGAGAAACACAGGCAGTCAAGACGTTCAGACAGGTTGTAAACAAGCCAGACAGATTATCTAAACCACTTAATTTAGACGTTAAACCAAAAGAGAGCACACCCATAATGTTGGTAATAATCCTTCACTGCAGAAGAAAACTGTGTACAGCAAGTACAGCAGGTCAAAGTTTATCCAGGAAGTCAGTCTGTACACTGTGATGTGCACAACAAATAGTTTGGGTAATAATTTTACTGTCCATCTGGTCTTTCTCCTCTTAGTAAATTTGGCTAACCTAGTGGGTTGTTTAAAACCTGTATGATTGTCTGAAAGCTTGTGTTTCTTGCTACATCTGACTACTTTTTAGTCACACATTTTCAAATCTCAGCAATGAGTACAATGTTATTACCGAAATACTATGAAAATAAGACCCAGGTTTTATGAAACCCAAATGCCTTAATTTGGAAGTGTACCATGATATCTATGAAATACAATGTACAAAAGAGGATAGGACTAATGTGGGGAAAAGCGGGAATGACATATCATCATCAATAAAGGCCAAAACCTTGATTCTGAGTACCTTAATGTACAGTGTTGTCTCATAATACTATAAAACAAAACCCAAGGAAATATGAAGAGGGGAAACATGCTTAAAGGTGGAGACACGTCTATAAATGACAGAACAAAAAGAAGTAAATTCAGGTACTCTGGGTTTCACCTAGCATTTACAGTAGCATACAGAGCCACAGTGATTTTCCACCACGCTACCCTAAACTGTACAAACTAAGAAATAGCAAGTGCTTAAGGTGGACTAGAAAGACATTGGGGGAAGAAAAGCATAGGTGATACAATTATTTGTAATCTCAATTAAGCAAATAGTCAACAGGGCACCAGAGACTATAATGGAGGAGGCATTCAGTATATAGCTGGGTTGGCTCAGCATCGATCTGTGTTCATTAACCCCTGCTGGCTCCTCATCCATCATTCTGACTTCACTGTTTCTATTGTTCCACTATGCATTGTGCGCATACACTGTAGGATTATATGGGTGATCCTCATCCTCCCTCCTTTTCCTTTCCAGTTCTTTCTTTCTTCTTATTTTAACTGCCAATTCACTAGCTCTTCACATTTAAATAATGACAGAAAATTGGCAATATTGGTTTGAAAAGTGTGCTTGCTTGATTTGTCTATTACTTACATTTGTTATGCTTACCAACTGCCTTTGGTGACCTCCCGTAGGTATGAAAAAAGATGAACCTTCACAATATTGTCTCACTAACACCCTGTAAGGTTAAGGAAGCAAGTGCTGCTGGAATCAATGTTTCCATGGTAATGTATCTCCTGCCATTGATTTCAGGACAAACGCAAATATTGTCCTGCAGTAATGTCACTGCAGCATCATTTCTTGGGCCAGTCAGAAGGTGTGACCGCACACCTGTTTTATGTGAACAATTCTATATGTGTTGAATATGCTCAGTTGATGTTCTGTATAGCTACATATGTGCTTATTATTTGTCTTTGGTGCCTGAAGTCCTGACAGCTGAATTATGCATACAGAATGCTGATATAGAAATTTCCGGAAGGAAGAGTTTTGTTAAATTTGATCTTGTCACAGTGCAGGAAGGGGTTAACTGTGCCAGCAGTGTAACAAGCATCAGAGCTGTCTCCCCCTGCCAAAGTGTTCAGTATAGACACAGGCCGACACTGACAGGAACATGTTAATGATTAAAACACAAGCCAACTCCCAGCACATGAACAGCCAGCCAGTGACCTCTGGGAAGTCTGCAGGAGAGGGAACATCTTGATGTTCCCAATACACTTCTATACTTCCTAGAAGGGTAAAACTGTTCTTAAAATGCAGATATATAGAAGCCTAATACATTCAGGGGTGAATTCAAAAGCGGATTGCTTGGTTTTTGCGGCCACTAAACCTGCATAAATATGACAAAAATGAATTCAATTCAACTATATTTATATAGCGCCAATTCATAACAGAAGTTATCTCATTGCGCTTTTCCTATAGAGCAGGTCTAGACCGTACTCTTTATAATATCAATTACACAGAGCCAACAAATTCCACCATGAGCAAGCATTTGGCGACAGTGGCAAGAAAAAACTTCCTTTTAACAGGCAGAAACCTTGGACAGAACCAGACTCAATGGTGGGCGGCCATCCGCCGCTGCCGTGTTAGGTTTTGAGAGAGAGAGAGAGAGGTTTTGGGGGGGGGGGGAGATAGGGTTAGGGAGGCACAATGCAAAGACCACGTAGAATTATTATTATTTTTTAAAGATCAAAAGTTGCTTAACCATGTCATGTAATTTGCTACTTCAGTAGGCCTACACCTTAAGAACAAATATTACTGGGACCACTACAGAGAAGTGTAGATGAACATTTAACACACACAAAACAATGGCAAATTGCACCCAGCTGCAAAACTTTATGGCCGTGTTTGTGCTGTAATATCATTATCACAATATCTTTTGTGAATCGGACCTTGAGACGACACAGATAGCAGTGATGCTCAAATGATGCACAATTCATGGTGCTATCAGCGGCCACAATTAATTTTTTGTGAATTCGCTCCTCAGTGTTTTACAGGTGTAAAACAAAAGTGTAGCAAAAATGTTTGTTTCCTTCTTAGCTCCACTTTTCAAAAACAACATCAATATGTGAAGCAGGCTATCCTTCCCTGAGCGAGAATCCTTGCATATGGATTTGTCTGTAAGGCATCCAAACTGTGCTGGACAATTGGCAGCCATTTTAATGGCCGTTTTTGCTTCCCTAACATGTGATTATTAAACCTGCTGTTACTAAAAAAATAATCACAAGCGATAAAGACCAACACAGGCTCAGTCACACCAGACCTTTTCCAATTCTTTGTATGCTAGGCGGTGCATTTTACTCTCTGCTTGAGATAACATAAAAAATGTAATGCTCCTTGTGTGGAAATTGGGCAGCCTGTGGTGTAAACTTTGCATTATGCCTTTTGGTTAATGCAGAGAAACAGACAAATTGTATGAATTAAGTCCAGCACCGTTCAGATGTCAATTGGCTGATGCATATTAGACTTAGTGTTTGGCACCGGCTTCACTGGGTTCTAAATTGCGCATCAGAGGTTGGTGAGAAAAGGGTTTGCAGAAAATTAACCCATACTGAATGGGTTTAAAATCCCAATGAATAACTGAGACAAGACTTTGAATAATTAAAGTGGACCTTGTAGTCTTTCACATTAGAGTGGAGGTTCCTCTGATTGCTGTTGTTGTTTTTAATCTTGTTATTTCCATGTGAATGCCTTGAAGGCTGCATGAAAGTAAAAGCATGTTTCTGTTTGGTCATAGCTTTAACCCACTGAATTATGGTGGTAATGAGCACAAATTCACATACACACACTAAAACACAATCAATTAGGCTACACCCATCTCTCTGTTCCCCCCTTTTTTTCCCTTGCAGCAAGGTGTCAGTCCACTAGCAGCCATAGTCTGCATTGAAACACACTGTTTATGCAGAATTCAGCGTGCCAAGAGAGAAGCAGAGGGTGCCAGTTTGTTTGCTGTTACTGCCAACCAACGTTGACTTCAAAGAAATATGTTAAAGTGAACATCCACATCATAATAGAACTGCATTTGTAAAAACAGAACCCATAGTCATTGCCAGCAGATCTTCAGCAGGAATCACCCTCTGAGCATGTCACAGATTTGAGTTTTGGTCCTCTGGTCTGCAGCTCAGGGGCAAATGTTGCTTCTGATCATGACTGACTGAACATTCTAAGATCTAGGGGATGAAATTCTGTTTTATGGTGGATTTTCCCTTAAAGGATAACACCAGCTTACTACATGGGTCTGATTTTTGTAGTTTTAGCCACCATTGTGTGTAGGTCTCATTCTGCCCTCTGTGAAACAAGATTGCATCATTCAGAGCCATACTTGCTGTTAATTGAGTATTTTATTAATTGAATAAATAAAAAAAGCTTACTAACCTTACATGGCCTCCTCCTTCACTGACGTGGCTTACACCTCTAGAATGGAAGTGTTGGACCCACAAGTCAAATGTTAGACTTCTGCTAGAAGTTAGCATAATGTATGACTATTCTGATCAGAGGTTTCAATCTTTCCATGGTTATCTCCCCACTTTCAGTATAGATTCAGGGATCCCTGGGACAAAAATCTTATCAAATGGGTAGTCCATGGCTTGTTACATATCAATTTGGGCTTCTTGATTGTCTGTGGTTTAACTGTCAAATGAAGGACTGATTAAGAATAAGCATCGCAATATAATTGCAATATTCAATAAACAGCATCCAATTCTATATCATAAATATGAATAATAACCATATTAATTTAAATGACCAAAATCAAAATGTATCCTTAGTGATTATTCTGTTGTGTATAGCTTTCATTAAATGTACAAAATTATCCTATTCCCTTAGCAAGTGTCCAAATGTCCCATTCATAAGGGTCATTTTTAAAAATCTTTATTGGTGCTGTAAAACATCCCACTCATAAGGGGTGAAGGGCGCCTAGTTATAGTTAAAGTCGGGGTGCAAGATTAGTGACACAGGCAAGGGGAGATATGGCAGGAACATTTTCATTTAATTAACGGCTGAAAGTGCCATCTCTGCAATATAGAGCCTTCAATCATGACAAATAAAGCTGCTGTTAAAAAATAGCAACAAGGAACATTAACAGGGTATTCCGATTAATAACATCATCAAGCACATCATGTTTAATTAGGAAACACGCACATAGAAGGCAACAATGTACTGCATACTGCCGTTAGCAACTGAGTAGGTACAATTAGCTGATAATTAGCCTGATCAGCCACCGTCAGTAATCAATACACACATTTTAAACCATTAATCAAATCAATAGCTAACAGCAGTCAACGTCAGGCAACCTTATCATACTTTAGCAGTTACCTAGTTTCTGCAGTGGTGACAAAATGTTAAAAAATATACATATTAGTAGTTTGAATTAAACTAAAGCTCCCTGTGCTCTCTGCCCCACTCCACTCCCTTTAAGAAATATGACTTTAACAATTATTTAGGTGTCTATAAAAAAACACATAACTCTAGAAACACAAGATAAAGGGCATCAAACGTCCATAGTCTTCTTGTCAATTCGGCAGCAATATAATCCATAAAGATAAACTGTATTTCCGTACATTACATATTATTGTATTTGAGGAGTTTTTTCGGCCATTAGCACTAACGGCAGATTAAAATAAATTTCATGACAGTAATGTTACATAACACACAATATACTGTATGCACCTTGTGTTTAGAGTGCATGGAGAAATTAAAACTCACCTGGAAGAATTAAGACTCACCTGGAACAAAGCATGAATGCTTCTAATGGGGCACATCAAGGACTGTATGACTTCAGCCTAGTGGTGCAGTTCAGCCTCTTGTGGCCAAAATGGGTATTACAACAACAACAAAAAATTCTCACTTGCCCTTGATTCCATTTAACAGATGAAAAAAAAAAACTTGAAAAAAATGAGCCTGGAAAACATCTCACTTGACTTTCAGGTCTTTCACAGATGAAAAAAAAGTATTTTCTGTCTGTTTCACTGATAAAATACTTTTTTACTTTTTTAAAGGAACTCAGAAAAATTATCCTGTGGGGAAAAAAAATTCACCTGTTCTTAAGTCATAAACACAGGAGCGAAAACTTTTTTGATCAGATTTAGATAATGGATCACCAGAAAAAAAAAATCTCACACCACAGATGCCCCACAGGATGTTTAATCTGCTGCCAATGGATGGATGGATGAATGAGGTAGTTTAATAATCTGTATAAACTGTTTTATCGTCTAACCACTCATTGTTCCTTGCTTCATCAAACTTTATTTTAGCAATGCTGTCATGTTTCCACATCTCAGCATTTACTTTGAGTACAATACTATCATAAGTGACAGAACTGATGGTGAAAAGACGAAAATAAGAGCTGAGTTGTACTAAATTGAATTATTCTTTAAGTCTGACATCCACTTAGAACATCCAGTCTTTATTGTTATTCTTGTGTGGTGCACATAAGGATGTATAGGTGAGGTATTTCTGTTGCACTTTTATGTGTGTGTCTCTGTGGAAGAGTGTGATCCTGTGCATGAATACGTACAGTGCTTCACTTTATGCTTGGATTTATGCACCCATGAAGACTGTGTGTGTGTATGTGTGTTCTCGTCGCCCATGAGGAATAACCCGAGGGAGGCTAACACACTGTAACAGAGTGAGGCAATGAGCCAGGATCACTGTTGGGATCCACTGGGAAATAACATGTAAAGAGCTGCCTGTCAGTGCGGGGGCGAGCCCAGGGAAATAACCCGAGATTGGTGCAAACCTCTGCCGTATGTCTGATGTTAATTCCCCATACTGGGCTAACACACACATTCACATGTACAAACTCACATGCTACTGCTTCCTCTCTTTCTTTCTCATATAGCACACAGTGCATGGATAACATTTTTGTACCACACAAACAGTAATCCCATTTTCCTTACTCTGCACACACACATACACCCACACAGTAATATACTCCCCTATGGTGCACACACACTGGATTGCGCATATGAAGATACACTGACTGACACTCTCATATCTCTTCCTGCAATGTCTCTCATACACACGCACTTCTCTCCTGAGGCCCAACTAGTCAAGCAATGACATCTGTCTTTGTAGTGCAATTGCCTCTATTGCAACACCAATGGAACTGTTGCATATTTTATCTGCTGTTCATCATTCCTTCGCGTTGTTATTACCAAGAGCTGTGCAGCAGTGGGTGGGCGGCAGGATCAAATGACACCAATTCAAGGGGTTCTGATTTCAAATTCTCTTGCATGCAAATTTTGTGCCTTTGGGTGGATGTGATCCAACATTTTAACTGGAGCAGACCGTGTTAATGATGATGAGGATGAAGAGCTGATTCTGAAATGGAGGATGTGGGTACATGATGCCGCCTTGTAAGAGCAACATAGAAAGAGCTCCAGCTACATATAATGTCCTTGTCAAGGGCTGTTTTTCCTGACAGTGCAGCAGTTGGATTGGTTTATTCAGCAGATGATGCTGACATGACATAAGGCAGAGCTCAACAATAAGGATTGCCCGACATGTGGAAAGTGGGGGAGGTAGTGATTGAACCGCTAACCCTGTGATCAGTGGACAACCCACTTCACCTCCTGAGCCACGGTCACCCCGTGTGCAATCAGGGTGTGACATTTGATTCTATATTGTCCCTCTGTTTTACTGATTATATAGTCATCACTTCTGTTCCTCTCTCCATCACAGATAACAGCTTTTGATGAGCTCCAGGCTGACTTCAAGGTGCCGATCGATCAGGGCAATCCACTCCATGCGGTAGGTTTGCTCTCCCTACTCATTTTCATTCATAGAGTACCAAACATTTTCTCTACATGTTTCTTTAGATTATTGTTTTATTGTTAATGTGTGGATGGCAGTTGTAACATATGGAATTAGATTTTAATCCATTTGCTGAGGACTATTATAGGGCTTCAGGCCAAAAGAATCAAGTATGAATGAAAAAAATGTCATTAATTTAATTTAATTTATATTCAATTTATTTATTTATTTATATAGCGACAATTCATAATAGAAGTGATCTCATTGAACTATTCCTATAGAACAGGTCTAGACCGTATTATTTATAATATTATTTACAGAGACCCAACAATTCCCACCATGAGCAAGCACCTGGCGACAGTGGCAAGGAAAAACTCCCTTTTAAGATGCAGAAACCTCAAGCAGAACCAGAATCAGGGTGGGCAGCCATCTGCCAGTTGAGTTGAGAGAGAGAGAGCATACAGTAGTACAATGCAAATTCCACATATAATTTTTAAATACTAATAATGTAATGGTAGTGGTAATATTAATATTTATAAAACAATAATACTAATAATAATGATAACAGTAGTAATAAGACTAATGATAATTGTAGTAGTGTTTGTTGAGCAGGAACAAACTGTCGTGTTTTACAGGTTGGATGTGAAAGACTAAGAACAAGGCTTTTGAATAATCAAGGAAAAAGAAAATCAAATATAAAAAGAGTCTAGTCTATGGAGACTAGAACACCAAACACAGAAAAAACCAAAAGAAAAAAGCAACCCTTCACTCGCCTGTGTCTCGTTTTTATATATGAGACCAGGAAAAACTCAAGCTATGTCCCATATAAGGTAAAAACATAAGATACAAACAAGACATTGGTTGAAGTGCAATTCCTCTACATCAAATATAAAACACGTGATCAAATACAAACATTGCTAAACAAGCTGTTATCAGTAAGCCATTATTATTTTTAAACATGCATAAAGCTAGTATATAAAAAAGCATTGGTGAGACATTTACACAGGATGTTTTCCACAGCAAGAGACCCATAGTTCAACCGCCTAGTCAACTGTTAAACAGGATGCTCTTCTCAACTGGAGACGAGAACTTAACTGTTGGCATAGATCACAGAGATGCAGAGGACCATCTCAGCAGGATGTTGGGGTTTACTATGTGCTGCTATTTGCTGTCGCAGGTGTTGTAGTCGAGAAGCAGAGTGCTAACAAACAGAGTTCTTTCCTAATTCTCATTCTTGTGTGTTGTTGTCATTGTTTAATTACTGTCCTCAATTGTGTATCAAAGGGGGGATATCAAGGGTCGAGGCTCGGCCATATTCCATTCAGCTGGACCCTCAACACCCTCTCTTGGCTGAGGCTTTCCCCATCGCATCATAGAGTCCTAATGGTGGCGCTGCCAAGAAACAGACCTGGGTGAGGTCCCACTCTCGGACCTCCCACCATGGGCCATCTCTATGGTCACAATACAATGACCTGATGGACCCAGATTCCAGTAAGGTGATACTTCTGATAGTGGAATCCCTCCTCTTTTGGCATATCTAATCTCATGCCATCTCCTGGCATCACTCAAAGTTGTGTTTGACATCTTTCTGCGTTTGTGGGGATATAGCTGCATCTTATGGGAGTCATTCAGGGCTCCAGTGAGTAGGTTGTCTCTCCTCTCTACTTTAGGTACACGGGAGGCCCCTGCATGTCTCTGTCCTCCTCGTGCTCGGGCTTGTTCTATGGACTTGGGCTGGTTGGTAACCATTCCGTTGAGCTTGGGGAAGATGGCTCTCTCTGAGTCAGGGCCCTGGGGGACCTCACAGTAGTCTTGACACTGCAAAGGGAGATGTCAGTGCCCTCTATGCCCCTAACATACCATCTAAGTAGCAGTCACCAAATTTTCCTGGTATGTCTAAGGGAAAGGCCTCGACAGCCTCCAAGCTGTAAGTTTGGGCCCAAGTGTGCTTTTGGTATAACTCTGATCTCTTGTCATCAAGGCCCATATCACGTGGTTTACTGGAACATTTAGATCCCAGTTCTCTTCTGGAGAGGGTGAGACTTCCCAATCCACTTTTCGCTATTTCTGACAGGTCGAATGTGCCCTGGGTGATGGGTTTCAGACTGCATAATATACATAATAAGCCACACACGGTGGGCAGGGGAGAGGTTTACATCCACATACATTACAGCCGTCAGCTGGATGATCCTCCCATGGAGGTATCAGATGCTGGACGAAGCCTGGACCATTGACTTGTACTTGATCCTAAAGCATTATATATCCAGGCGGTTAGCAAGTAGCTGCTCAGCCGGTAGGCTAGAAATTTCAGTTGTTCTAAAGTTATTAATACATATAGGGCTACTGACATTACAGTTGTTTTGCTTAAGCCATTTATGAGGCTGCATTGCCCAGGCTGTAGATTTTTGACTATGATCCATGCTTGGGTTAAGTACCACATGCTGCAGGCCAAATTGGTCAGTGCTTCTACACCTAAAAGGCTGAATAGTCCCCATCTGTTTCACAGACTCAACACTAAATATAGTACAGAGCTGGTTCCTGCTAGGAAAAAGCACAGTCCATGGCCATAGTTCTCATCATTTGCCATTGCAGGTTCTTTTTGACAGGTCTGTCAGTTCAGTTGGCTATAAGAGAGTCCGGAGCTGAGTAAGAGACGGGAGTTCTTAACTGTAGGATGTACTCTGAGTGAGTGACTAAAAGACAAGAGGTACATCTTGGCAGAACTTTAGGCTCCACTTTGGTGTCTGTGTGAGAAGGAAGTAGGCCACTCAAAACCACAAACTGCATGACAACCGTTGCTAAGTCAAAAGAACAGAATAACAACCATATATGGGGGGTAAGGAGTTGAGAATTGAGGCCTGTATTGTTTTACCAATTACCAATTGTCAATAGGATCTGTTGGGCCTCGCCTGGCCTCACCATGTGTGAGTAACAAAAGACAGGCCTACCTGGAATAGCCAAAGCCTTCACTAAGAGCGGCTTGACTTAGAAACAAAGAACCGACAATAGGAAGGTGCCAAGCCGACACAACTGTTAATTCACACCTGAATGTGAAAGTGATCTTGTTTCAGCCCAATGCAAGACCTCAGTTGAATCTAAACATTGGACTCCTATTGGATGAGATGCGCAAGCATGAAATCTCGGCACACAACTATGATGACACCAGCTCTATAAAGCCTGGCGCTCCACACTGCCGTTTGCCATTTCCACAGTAACCCGCTTACTGAAGGAGGCACATCACGTCTCTCTCCACGGTAACTGCTGTTACTACAAGAAGACGCTTTTCATGTGAGCCTTTAATTTCCCTAGGAAGAGTCTTAACTCACTGGACGAGAACAGACTGTTTTGTGTTTGCTGAACACTTTTTGGATCCTGATGATTTACTCCCCATAATGATCCCATACCTGCAGAAGGAAGAGACACAGACTGACCGTTCCCTTCACGGAGAGCAAGATCGCAGCTGAGCCCCTCTCCCTACCGACCGCTGATTTCCTTTGCTGCCCCAAAAGGAACAGTTTTGCCATTGGACCCTGCTTCCTCAGTGTCCGAGCCTGAGAGAAACTCCACCAGACAAATCCAAAGTGTTGCATCATCGGTCACTAACCGAGAGCGATTTCAAGTTAGAGGTTTGAGTCTGGGGAGAGATAGATTTTATAACTGTGTGTTTTATAACTGTGTAACTGAATTGTGCTTTACTTTAAAAACGTTTACCCCCAGCTTAGCCAGCTAAGCTGCACATTATTTTGAGGATAGAGTTTTAGCTCTATCCCTTTATTTACGATTCGCAGGTCTGCCCGCCATTTGGGTTTATGCGTGATGACCACCCACGTGGACCGTCACCTTACTTGCACTCTCCCTCTCTATTCCCACACACACACACACACACACACACACACATCTTATATGCTTGCTCATTGTTGTATGCTTGGACTAGATGATAGTGGTTGTTGGCTGAAGTTATTGATTGTTAATCAGTGCTAAGCTTAAATAAACGCTATTGTATCTTTTAAAGAGCAGTTACCTGTGGTTATTGTGTGTAAATTATAAGTGATAACAGCTATTTGCGATGGTCAGTGCTCGGATTTCACCCTTCACTGTTCCCCCTTTTAATGTAAGATAGTGCCTTAAATATCAACAATTTTAGGTGGATGGCCACCTTTGAGACAGTTTTTTTACATTTGCTTATTGGTCCCTGATCCCAGGGTGGTACCCAGTAATTATTAATCTGTATTAATAATTAATAATTGATGATATTAATAACTTTATTAATATTCATACATATCTTTCACATTTTTGCTAATAACCAAACCTGCTCTACCTGAATCCCAACAGATCAAATGACTCAAATTGGTAAAATATTGTATGTCGGAAAAAAATTGTTAAATTTTTTGCAAGCAATAGCTATAGTGAAAAGCCACTTATGGTGTTTGTAGGAAGTGTTTTCCAGATTTGACTAGACTATATGCATTTGTTCAGACAAGTCCTCCTGCTGTTGTCTTTTCTTTTTCTGCTTCTATTTTCTTGGCGTTTTGTTTAATGTGATGAGAGCCAGTTTGGAACTACAATCTTACGAGCAGTCCCAACATCTTAAGAAGGAACCACAATACCTTGATTAGAATTTTGATGAGTATCCATATGTCTTTGCCTATGAATTTTACCACTGGTCTAACATTCCTTAGTATGTGCAGGATACCCAGGATTATCATGAACACTACAAGTATGCAGACAACTAATAAGCCCCATTTCACTTTGTGGAAGACATATACCATTCTTAGCCATGCATCTTCAAAAATTCTTTTTATACTACTTACTGCAGTGTCAATCCCTTCCACTACTTTTGTAGCTACATCTTCCACTGCACCCTTGACCTCTTTGTAGAAGTCTATTGCTTGCCGAAGGAAGGTATATAGGCCATCTGTTGGGGTCTGACAATGTATTTTGAAGTCTGTTGCATTGGTAGGAGATAATTTTATGTTCCATCCTTCTCAGCCATAACCTGACTCCCAGCGGTCAAACATAGCTGTTTCTGACATTAAACACCAGTCTTATCATTAACTCTTTCTTCTCTAACATATATTCTTGGGGCGAGAGGGTATATGGAGCGTGATGATCTAGAAAACAAGCGTATATGTTTCTAGCTCTGCCTGAGGTTCCTCCATACCATGAGTCACCCCACAAGCCATAAATACCAATTCCAGGCATCCTTTAATGGTGGGTTTGTCCCTGCCTTCTGTAGATTTTCTTTACATGAGTTCTTTTCAACATACATTCATCTCTATCATAGTGTTGCGACTCCACAGATTCATTAATTTGGGTGATTGTTAATTGAACATTGTTAGGAGACTGCATTCTCTTTTGACCCTCAATCCTCAGAGCCATTGAACCCAGCATTGGCCAGTCTGACCTGTGACCCGGATATCACCAGATCAATAAAAAGGTCAGCGATCATTTGTTCTCTCTCTTTCTCCTGGAATCCTACACTGCTGCAGACAGCTGTGGCTGTCTCCCTCTCAGTGTGACCTGCTCACCAGAAGACACCCAACTGAACTCTTACTTCCTGGCTTCGCCTCCAGCACGCAGCAGACGGTTGTCTGCTACCACTGCCGTGAAATCTTCTCGGAGCAGAAACATGCAGCAGAACTGAAGTCAGAATCAGAATCAGAAATACTTTATTGATCCCCGAGGGGAAACTCTTTTGTTACAGCAGCTCACCTTTACGTCAGTGCAAAAAGGAATAGAAGTACTAGCAAAAAATATAATACACTATAATACAGGTCAAAAAATAAATTAAGTACCAAGTATAAAATAAAATAAGTGTGAAGTACAAAGTGGGTTTACCGGTTGATGATAATAATACGGTATAAGGTAATAGTACAGACTAACACTTAGAGGGAGGAGTTAAAGAGTTTGATGGCCAAAGGCAGGAATGACTTCCTGTGGTGCTCTGTGGTGCTTTTGGGGTGGATGAGTCTTCCGCTGAAGGTAGTCCTTTGTTTGACTAGCACGTCATGGAGTGGGTGAGAGACACTGTTCGAGATGGCATGTAGTTTGGCCAGCATCCTCCTCTCTGACACCACCGACAGAGAGTCCAGCTCCACCCCCACAATGTCACTGGCCTTACGGATCAGTTTGTTGAGCCAGTTAGTGTCCGCTACACTCAACCTGCTGCTCCAGCATGCAACAGCATACAGGATAGCACTGGCCACCACAGACTCTTAAAACATCCTCGGCATTGTCCAAGGACCTCAATCTCCTCAGAAAATAGAAGCGGCTCTAGCCCTTCCTGTACAGAGCTTGAGTGTTCTTAGCCCAGTCCAGTTTATTGTCCATGTGTACTCCCAGGTACTGGTAATCCTCTACAATGTCCACACTGACCCCCTGGATGGACACCAGGGTCACTGGTGCCTTGGCCCTCCGTAGATCCACAACCAGCTCTTTAGACTTTGTCGCATTGAGCTGCAGATGGTTCTGCTCACACCATGAGACAAAGTTCCCCACCACAGCCCTGTACTCAGACTCCTCACCACCGCTGATACATCCCACCACAGCAGAGTCATCAGAAAACTTCTGAAGGTGGCAGGACTGTGTGGTAGCTGAAGTCCGTGGTGTAGATGGTGAAGAGGAAGGAAGAGAGGACAGTCCCCTGAGGGGCCCCAGTGTTGCTGACCACGCTGTCCGACACACAGTGCTGCAGGCGCACGTGCTGTGGTCTGCCAGCCAGATAGTCCACAATCGAGGACACGAGGGCGGCATCCACCTGCATCTCTGCCAGCTTCTCCCCCAGCAGGGCAGGCCGGATGGTGTTGAAAGCACTGGAGAAGTCAAAAAACATGATCCTCACCATGCTTGCCGGTTTGTCCAGGTGGGTGTGGATGCGGTTCAGCAGGAAGATGACAGCATCCTCAACTCCCAACCGGGGCTGGTAGGCGAACTGAAGGGGTTCTAGGAGGGGTCTGACCATGGGCCGCAGCTGTTCCAGCACTAGTCTCTCCAGGGTCTTCATTATGTGGGAGGTCAGTGTCAGTGTCTGTAGTCCTTGGAGCCACTGGGACGTGGCGTCTTCGGCACAGGAACGAGGCAAGATGTCTTCCACAGAACAGGAACCCTTTGAAGACTCAGGCTCAGGTTGAAGACATGTTGAAGGACTCCACATAGCTGGGGGGCATAGGCTTTAAACAACCCGGGGCTAACTCCACTCCACTCCACTCAGTTTCATCAGCTGTCCTCTCACCTGGTCAGCAGTTAGGCACACAGCAGAGGTTACAGGCGGGGGAGGGGCGGAGTCATTAGTGTGAAAAGGGCCGTTAACCTGATGGGGTGGGGGAGCAGTGGAAACAGAGGAGTCTGAGGGCCGACAGCAGCTGAGTTAGAGGGGGGATGAACAGGAGCCAGTGTGTCGAATCTGTTAAAGAACAGATTAAGTTCGTTGGCCCTGTCCAAGCTGCCTTCAACTCCTCTTCTGCCAGTCGGTCAGAAGCCAGTGATGCTCTTCATGCTGCTCCAGACCTCTCTCATGTTGTTCTGCTGGAGTTTCCGCTCCAGCTTCCTCCTGTACACCTCCGTTATTTGGATAACAATGGACCATCTTAATTGGGACATTGCAGTCCACACAGAAGTTAATGTAGTCAGTGATGCACTCAGCGAGCCCATCAGTGTCCTCTCCATGAGGCTCACAGAGTACATCCCAGTTTGTCACTTCAAAACATTCCTGCAGTTTCTCATAGGCCTCCTCCGACCATATCCTCACTGTCCTTGTGGTCGCAGGCTGCCTTTTAACCAGAGGCACATACCAGGGTTTGAGGTGAACCAGGTTGTGGTCTGACCTACCCGGGGAGCTGTATGCGTCCTTTATGTTGTGTCCTCTCCTCTCTAATAGGACAACTCACATACTGGGTGAAATTAGTCAGTGTTGTTGAAACACTGACATGGTTGAAGTCACCCGAGATTAATATGAGTGCACTCGGGTGTTGAGTTTGGAGTTGTGCTATGGCTGTGTGAATGGCATTGCACGCCGATGCTGGGTTAGCAGAGGGGGGGATGTAAACAGCCACAACAATGGCATGTGAGAATTCACGTGGCAGATAATATGGCCGGAGTCCCACAGCTAACAGTTCAATGTCCGGGCTACAGATACTCTGCTTGATAGTAACGTGACCAGGGTTATACCATCTGTTGTTAACTAGAACAGCAAGCCCACCGCCTTTCTGCTTACCGCTCCCGGTGTGATCCCTGTCGGCCTGAACAGTTTGAAAGCCGTCGATGGAAACGTTATGGTCCGGGATATCCTGGTGTAGCCATGTCTCTGAGAAGCACATCAAACTACACTCATGGAACTCCATCTGACTCCGGGCTAACGCCGTTAGCTCGTCCATTTTATTTGCCAGCGATCTCACATTGCCCATTACGAGAGAAGGCAGACACGGCTTAAATCTCTTGTTCTTGAGTCTCTTTTGTCTGGACCCCTCTCTCATCCCTCACCGCTTCGTTCCACCTCTGCATCCTCGGTGTGTCCTCCTCCAGATGTCAGTGGGGACATTGGTTGTCCTGGGTGCCATGCCACTCAGCTTCAGCGCGATCAGCTGTTTGGCCGCATTGTTTACACCAGGGAACATCTGCAGCCGTGCCCTGACCGAGTAGCAGGAGAAGAAGTTCCACGGCGAAAAAAGTACTAAAACACTTTTAACTCTCATTTTCGTAAAGAGCGTAGTTTAAATTATACTTACACACAAGTTACCCAAGTTTGGAAGAAAAAGGGAAGCTAAAAGTTGGAAAAAGTAAGACAGCGAGACGGAGCTACGGCAACAGGTAGCATGCACGTTGGCGCATGCGCACTACGAAGTGCGATAGAGTAACAGTGTTCTTGGCTAATTACAGGATTGTTTAGTTAATGATGTACATGTACTGATGTGTTTTTCTGAGGTTTTGTTGTTGTGATGTGTTTATCTGTTAGGTTAATTTGGTAGCCACATGCTAAGCTGATGTTAATTATGTTATACTCCACACAGACAGCCTTTGCATGCTAATTAACTCTTTAACTTGGCACCGTTATCCTAAACAGACCACACACATACACCTCTACTTTGACTTGTGGGTGAACACAAGCACACACGGCGGAGAGAAACTTTAAAGCTCCCGCTTCACATGTTCCTTTGTTTCTGACCACGTGGGTTCATGCTTGTGCACGTGAGACATATGGAGACAGAGAAATATACACACATTCCTTTTGGCGCACACCCAGACCTGCGCACACAAACATACACACACACACACGCACCCTTTGTTCTGTAGTCTAGTGTATTTAGAGTTAGTCTTCATATTGTGTGTTTTTGCTTTATTATCTTTAATAAATCCCATTTAATGAATCCCAACAATAGCTAGGTTGTTCTCCTTGTATCCCAGAATATAAATACCACTTGTTATATATTTTCCTGATTACTAGATTTTATTATATCCTCTGTTAGTTTCTTTTGAGTCTCCCACTCATTCTCTGGGTAATACTGATAAATAAATCAGTATGTTTTGTTTCCTTCAGTGCATGTTCCTGGGCTGCAGAAGACATATATGGCCTCATGGCTTGTTCTCTAGCCACCATGATAGCTAAAGTCGTTTCTCATCATGGCCTTGATGCCTAGTAAGAATTTATGAGACATTGCTTCAGACTTAGCTTCACACCACCCACAATAAAGACTAACATTATTTCTGCTAATTTGTATTGTCTTGGCTGGGGTGATGCCAAAAGTATAGCCTACTCTGGTATGCTGCTCTTTGTGATTTGAGGTGTCTCGGCTGGATCCTATGTTTCCGTTGGTGTAAAATGACATCCACGGCATTTGTACAAAAGTGGTTATTGGGTCAGTGGACTTAAAAAAGCTATTGTCTAGATTGAGGTCTCCAGGGAGGAAACCAGAAGCTCTCTTTTCCTTACTGGTTATGCTTAGTCTTTTAGTTACTCTTTTAAAAGTGTCCATGCCACAGGCTATTGTTCTGGGTTTTTTCGTCTACACCACATAAAGGAAAAACTTGGTCATCCCCTGTCCCTTCTTCCGGACAGGGGATGACCATATGATGATGATGATATATTCGTACATATTTTATCCACCGTAGATTTGTCCTAATGAAGCTAGAAATGGGGAGCAATAAGGTCCCCTTAGTTGTCACATTTTGCCTTTTTTTGTTCAGCTAAACTGCTAGTTATAGGCCATTTCCACCATTGTTTTCCAGTAAGGTCCAAGCCACACCCACAGAGTTCTCTGGTTAAGTTTGTTATTGGGGTTTTTTGTTGCTTACACCTTGGTACCATGGGGTATCTTTTAGAGTAGTCTTAGCGGTTCGTGTGGTGCAGCTTGGAATTGGCTCAGGCATTGTCTCATTGTCAGATTATCGCATTGTTTTTTTTATCTGTCTGGTGACATTCTTGGATGCAACTCAAGAGTGTTGCCCACAGAGATGTTTGACTAATAGGTGTTAGGGATTGTAGTATAATGTGAGTAAGTAGCTCTGGTTCTGTATTATTTTCTATATTAACTATTATTCCACCTTCCTTAGTGGGGAAGGCTTTCACGATTCCTATTGTATATTCCTTCGAAATATAAACCTAGACTACTGGGAGACTTCCCATGGTGCGCCTCTTTCCTCTCCTCTCATCTGTATGCATTTTTTCCCATTATTGCATGTTACCAACTCGACATCTTCTCTCTCTCATAGTTTTGTGCTTTCTCGTTTCTCTCCTCTCTCCTTCTGTCGCTTTCAGCAGGTATTTCTACTTCTGGAGCTGCAGAGACTGGGTCTGTGGTTGTAGGCCACCTGCTGCCCCCGTGTTCCTGCTCGACAACTGCTACTACAGTTGTTGTTATTGGCTCTGTTACTATTATTTTTCCTATGATTGTCATTCCTGTCATTCCAAGTGCTTGCTCATGGTGGGATTTGTTGGGTCTCTGTAATTAATATTATAAAGAGTAGAGTCTAGACCTGCTCTATAGGAAAAGTGCAATGAGATAATTTCTGTTATGAATTGGCGCTATATAAATCCTATCCTAATTACAGGATGTTGGCGTTTCTTGTCCTCAGGCTCTGGTGTGGCATTACCTGCTTTACTGTCAGGTTGTACTACTTTTGGCCTGTCTGACCTGTCCTTTCTCTGCCACCATTTTGTCTGTGATTTTTTTCTTAATAGTTTCAGATACACCTTCAATGTTGTAGGTCCAGGTTAGTACCCCTTTACCAGGCTTTACCAACATGGTCAAGGTTACTTTAACTGGCAGGCCTGGTAGTTAAACGGCCATCTGTCAGCACCTTACCATCACCTAGATGATTTATGTCAGTTACCTCAAGAAGGACCTCCTTTCTGTGTGAGACCATGCCTTTATAACCCTGATTATTAAATACTGTCATCCAATCATGGTGAGGTACTGTAAGTGGTTTTGGAAATTGCAGCATTCGCAACTCATTTGGTATGTCGGGTGCATTGTACAGGGCTCAAATCACAGTTTGCACTGTGGCAGCCAGAGGCAATGAACCATGCTGCAGCAGTGGGAAGAGTGCTCTCCTCCCATCTGATGGGGAGATTTCTGGAGTTCTGGAGTTCTTTCTGCCTGCAGACGATGTGGCAGTGAGATACTAAACAATGCTAGGGATTTTTCAATAGACACAGCGAGGTCAGAATATTGAGCTGAATTAAAGCTAAGTGTGCTGTCCTGCCAATGTATTAGTCCTCCTTTCTGCCTTGCTCCTTCTCTAGCTCTGTGTACCTGAGCCAAGAAAATGGAAGCAGCACAATAAGCCATGATACAGAGGGAGCCTCTTATGTGGACCACAGGTCACCAGTTTTGCTCCATCCCACTTGCAGTGGCAGTGTGAGGTTTTGTTTTTGTTTTGTGGTGGCCATATGTCAATCACCAATCTAGGCAAATGCTCAAGGCTGCATTTCCTGCATGTTAAGACCCTTCCACTTTCCCTAGCCCCTACTACATGATCCTCTAGCATGGTCATGGAGACTCCAGCTGGGAGTCGTGTGGGCTTGGGGCTTTGCCATCTTACCATGGCCCATTTTTCCTGATATATCATACAGTCACCTGGTTCATAGGAGGACCACTTTAATGGCTCCATTTGCTCTTCTCTGAGGTAGCCTTTCTGTACCATAGCCTCTCCTAACATCGCTCATCCCACAATGTGGGAAGTTGGCGATACTACTAGGGCCAGGACCACCAGTCCTCTGTATTTGCTTATCAGTGCTGCTTGTGGCAGGGCCATGATTTTCACTGCTTGAGTGAAATGTACTGGACCAAAAATTTTTAGAACAGCAATGTTATTGGGGTTTACCGCAATTATGGTATCTTCCTCCTCTGATTTGAATTTGATTGTTTCTTTGTTAGGATTGAATTTTCTTCTGCTCAACCAAACTATATCCCCGACCTGGAATACAAGAGGAGCTGTGTTCGGTGGCTTTTTAATTGGTTTCTGATTTAGTTTTGGAGCCTGTGTGTGCTCGTGTAGCAGGACAAGTTTTTCTGGAGTGTCCCAATCATTAGGCATGTTTTTAATAATCCAATCTTTTGCTGCTCTCACTGCTCTCTCAGCTATCCCATTAGTTTCAGGTTTATAGGGGATTGACCAGATTTGTTGGATTTGATGGAAGTTAGTGTGCATGCGCCAGCCCGCATGCTGCCTGTTGCCATAGCTCCATCTCGTCGTCTTACTTTTTCAACTTTTAGCTTTCCCTTTTCTTCCAAACTTAAGTAACTTGTGTGTAAGTATAATTTAAACTACGCTCTTTACGAAAATGAGAGTAGAAAGTGTTTTGGTACTTTTTTTCGCTGTGGAACTTCTTCTTCTGCTACTCGGTCAGGGCACCACTGCAGATCAGCTGTTTGGCCGCATTGTTAACACCAGGGAACAGCTGATCGCGCTGAAGCCGAGTGGCATGGCGCCCAGGACAACCGATGTCCCCACTGAGATCTGGAGGAGGACACACCGAGGATGCAGAGGTGGAACGAAGCGGCGAGGGAAGAGAGAGGGGTTCAGACAAAAGAGACTTAAGAACAAGAGATTTAAGCCGTGTCTGCCTTCTCTCATCATGGGCAACGTGAGATCGCTGGCGAATAAAATGGACGAGCTAACGGCATTAGCCTGGAGTCAGACGGAGTTCCGTGAGTGTAGTTTGATGTGCTTCTCGGAGCCATGGCTACACCAGGATATCCCGGACCATAACGTTTCCAAAGACGGCTTTCAGACTGTTCGGGCCGACAGGGATCACAACGGGAGCGGTAAGCGGAAAGGCGGTGGGCTTGCTGTTCTGGTTAACAACAGATGGTGTAACCCTTGTCACGTTACTATCAAGCAGAGTATCTGTAGCCAGGACATTGAACTGTTAGCTGTGGGACTCCGGCCATATTATCTGCCACGTGAACTTTCACATGCCATTGTTTTGGCTGCTTACATCCCCCCCTCTGCTAACCCGGCATCGGCGTGCAACGCCATTCACACCGCCATAGCACAACTCCAGACTCAACACCCGAGTGCACTCATATTAATCTCAGGTGACTTCAACCATGTCAGTGTTTCAACAACACTGACTAATTTCATCTAGTATGTGAGTTGTCCTACTAGAGAGGAGAGGACACTGGACCTGCTGTATGCTAACGTTAAGGATGCATACAGCTCTTACCCCCTCCCCCCCCTGGGTAGGTCAGACCACAACCTTGTCTACCTCAAACCCTGCTATGTGCCTCTGGTTAAAAGGCAGCCTGCGACCACAAGGACAGTGAGGAGATGGTCAGGGGAGGCCTATGAGACACTGCAGTTATGCTTTGAGGTGACAAACTGGGATGTACTCTGTGAGCCTCATGGAGAAGACATTGATGGGCTCACTGAGTGCATTACTGGCTACATTAACTTCTGTGTGGACTGCAATGTCCCAACTAAGATGGTCCATTGTTATCCAAATAACAAACTGTGGGTAACAAAGGACATCAAAGACATCCTGAATGCCCACAGGAGGGCCTTTACTGATCGTAATAGGGAGGAGGTGAGGGCAATCTAGGCCGACCTGAAGGTGAAAATCAGGGAAGCCAAGGAGAAGTACAGGAGGAAGCTGGAGCGGAAACTCCAGCAGAACAACATGAGAGAGGTCTGGAGCGGCATGAAGAGCATCACTGGCTTCTGACCGACTGGCAGCAGAGGAGTTGAAGGCAGCTTGGACAGGGCCAACGAACTTAATCTGTTCTTTAACAGATTCGACACACTGGCTCCTGTTCATCCCCCCTCTAACTCAGCTGCTGTCGGCCCTCAAGCTCCTCTGGGTACTCTGCTCCCCCCTCCCCATCAGGCTAATGGCCCTCTTCTGACTAATGACTCCCCACCTCCCCCACCTGTAACATCTGCTGTGTGCCTGACTGCTGACCAGGTGAGAGGACAGCTGATGAAACTCCACTCAAACAAGGATGCAGGCCCCGATGGAATTAGCCCCGGGGTGCAAAAAGCCTGTGCCCCCCAGCTATGTGGAGTTCTTCAACATGTCTACAACCTGAGCCTGAGTCTCCAGAGAGTCCCTGTTCTGTGGAAGACATCTTGCCTCATTCCTGTGCCGAAGACGCCACGTCCCAGTGGCTCCAAGGACTACAGACCGGTGGCACTGACCTCCCACATAATGAAGACCCTGGAGAGACTAGTGCTGGAACAGCTGCGGCCCATGGTCAGACCCCTCCTAGACCTCCTTCAGTTCGCCTACCAGCCCCGGCTGGGAGTTGAGGACGGCATCATCTTCCTGCTTAACCGCATCCACACCCACCTGGACAAGCCGGCAAGCACGGTCAGGATTATGTTTTTTGACTTCTCCAGTGCTTTCAACACCATCCGGCCTGCCCTGCTGGGGGAGAAGCTGGCAGCAATGCAGGTGGAGGCCCCCCTCTTGTCCTGGATTGTGGACTACCTGTCTGGCAGACCACAGCACGTGCACCTGCAGCACTGTGTGTCGGACAGCGTGGTCAGCAACACTGGGGCCCCTCAGGGAACTGTCCTCTCTCCCTTCCTCTTCACCATCTACACCACAGACTTCAGCTACCACACAGAGTCCTTCCACCTTCAGAAGTTTTCTGATGACTCTGCTGTGGTGGGATGTATCAGCGGTGGTGATGAGTCTGAGTACAGGGCTGTGGTGGGGAACTTTGTCTCATGGTGTGAGCAGAACCATCTGCAGCTCAATGCGACAAAGTCTAAAGAGCTGGTTGTGGATCTACGGAGGGCCAAGGCACCAGTGACCCTGGTGTCCATCCAGGGGGTCAGTGTGGACATTGTAGAGGATTACAAGTACCTGGGAGTACACTTAGACAATAAACTGGACTGGGCTAAGAACACTCAAGCTGTTTACAGGAAGGGCCAGAACCGCCTCTATTTTCTGAGGAGGCTGAGGTCCTTCAACATCTGCCGGACAATGCTGAAGATGTTTTATGAGTCTGTGGTGGCCAGTGCTATCCTGTATGCTGTTGCATGCTGGGGCAGCAGGTTAAGGGTAGCGGACGCCAACAGACTCAACAAACTGATCCGTAAGGCCAGTGACATTGTGGGGGTGGAGCTGGACTCTCTGGCGGTGGTGTCAGAGAGGAGGATGCTGGCCAAACTTCATGCCATCTTGGACAGTGTCTCCCACCCACTCCATGACGTGCTGGTCAAGCAAAGGAGCACCTTCAGCGGAAGACTCATTCCCCCAAAAGCACCACAGAGTGCCACAGGAAGTCATTCCTGCCTGTGGCCATCAAACTCTTTAACTCCTCCCTCTAAGTGTTAGTCTGTATGACCCTAGGTCACTATACTGGACATTGATCATTACATCTCTGAAATACTTGAATAACTGTGCAATATCCATGTAATACTCATGTGCAATATTTAGTTTTTTTTTCCTATTTATTATTCATACGTCCATTACTGCTGCTGCAATACTACTTATTACTTATATTATTACATTACATTTATACCGTATTATCATCATCAACCGGTAAACCCACTTGGTACTTCACACTTATTTTATTTTATACTTAAACCCACTTGGTACTTAATTTATTTTCTGACCTGTTTTTTTATAGTTTTTTAGTGTAATGTATTATATATTTTTTTGCTAGTACTTTCTCCTGTGTGCTCTGACGTAAAGACGAGCTGCTGTAACGAAGAGTTTCCCTTCGGGGATCAATAAAGTATTTCTGATTCTGATTCCTCGTGGTTCTAAGAGTTGGATTACAGTTAGATTTTTGAAATGTCTGCCATTATCTATTTTTAGGGACTGGACAGTGTGATATTGGATTATCAACTCTGCAATCTTAGCTGATACCATTCTTCCTTTGCAGTTCTCATAGGGAAAACCCGTTTGATGAGGTCCTTCTCTGGTCTCAACGCTTTCATGTGTTGTTCAGTGAGCACTCCTGCTCCTGTTTTTAGTTTTCCTTTGAGTTTATGTAGCTTCACTGCTAGCTGGGAGAAGGCTCTGATATGATACTTCTGAGGCATGTGGAAGGCTATATTCTCCTCTCAGCCCCATCTCCTTGTGATGGGGCCCAGTTCAAGGCATCAAGGGGTGCGGTTTTGAAAGATTTCCTCTTCTCGGAGATCATAAAGTGGATTAAGAAGTTCATACCCTGGGTCTTCAAACATAGTGGTGGCTATGCTGTGTTCCTCTTCACTGTCTGAGCTACCGGCCATGACCAACTTATCTCTGGGGCTAGTTGCTTTAAGCCCTTTGGATATGCTAGTTTCCTTATGTTCTATCCGTTCTTAGCTTGGCATACCCTTTTTTTTATCCATCCGTTCCTTGACCGTTTCGATATCACTACTCGCTTGTGACCGCCATCTAGGGTGCTATTGGTGCTCTGACAAACACTGCTATAGTAGGATTAAGAGATGTCTTGCATCAGGTTACCTTTTCGGGCTTAGATTGCACAGTGTCTGTTCGCTCCTGCTGGCTCCTGCCAGTACTAAGGTTCCGCAGGGGCGCTTCCCTCCATGGTTCTTCTGTTTAAGGGCATCCCCTATATTTGGTGGCTACTGAAACAGAAACCGTACGTCTATTTATTGTGTTATTTATTTATCGGTGGCAGGGTTAGTTATAAATATTTTTTTAATTGCTTTTTTATAAAAAAAATATTTATAATGGGAGCAGTGCCTTCCATAATTATGACAGTTATACTGTCGAAATGACAAAAGCAGCATCTGCTAAAAGAAGTTTCGGAGTAGGCACAGTTTGAGTGACATGTCTAACTAGGGTCTTCATTTCGGCTTTTTCTCTTCGGGACCTCCATGTTCTCTTTTATCTCTAGAGAGGTCCCTGTTCCGGTGTCATGTTGTGTTCCTACCCGATACCCCCTCCAAGCAAGGATATATTACTTGAAGACGGCTGACTGATGCCCTATGACCTAGGTATCAGACCAGGGTCTCTAAAATCTAAACACAGTAAAACATTATGTTAGAGCCTGCTTAAGAGACCTAAGTTAACTGGTGACAACCAGCTTGGTTGTATCACTTTCAGGCACAAAATGTCTCTATGAGACAATAACTGAGTGTATGTGCTACAGTTTGTAGGAAAATCTGGTGGTACCTCAGACAGCCTGAGAGAGACTGCCTACAAAAACTACACATCACAGCTACACCTCTAGCAACCAGACAAAGTCAAATCAATAGTTGTAACAGCAGATGAAATACAATTGAATGCATTCTGGAACTAATCAAATTCAAGCCAATATTCTTAGCAAGGAATCAAATATAACTCACTACCTTTAACAATATGCCAATGATTATTCAATACTATTAGCAACCAATCAGATGTCATTTAATAGCACAGATCAACTATGATTCAATACTAGCAACCAATCAAATATTATTCAACAATATTAGCAACCAATCAAATATCATTCAGCAATACTGGCAATCAATCAAATATTATTCAGCAATTTTAGCAACCAATCAAAGACTGTTCTGTGATATTAACAACAGGTTAAAGATCATTTAATAATATTAGCAACAGGTCAAATGGTTGATTTATAGCTGCTTAATCATGCATCAGGTATTGGAACTGAGAGTTCAATTTTAGCATTTAGCTGTTCAACACCAATTTGATAATTTAGCATCAAATAATTACTAAATCTGTCTTTCTATCCCAAGAAGGACCATACTTTTAGATGTGAGGCTGTGGCAGTCAGCGCTCAGAGAAGAGTCTTACAGGAACTGTATTTCGATTGTAGAATGTTCAATCCGTTTTAAACTAAACAAATCTGATATGGATTATCAAAATCCTCTAAGCAAAAAGAAAAAGGCTGCTAAAAAATGCTATAATCCCTGGTAACAAAAACTTCCCTCTCTACCTCTACAAAAAGTCAGTCAAGGATAAAGAAAACTATAAAAAGAGTCTAGTCTACGGAGACTAGAACACCAAATACAGCAAAAACCAAAAGAAAAAAGGAGCCCTTCACCCTTCTGTGTCTCCTTTTTATACATGAGACCAGGAAAAACTCAAGCTATGTCCCATATAAGGTAAGAACATAAGATACAAACAAGACATTGGCCAAAGCTCAGTTCCTCTACGTCAAATATAAATCACGTTTTGTACAGCGAGAGGCCCATAGTTCAACCGCCTACTCAACCGTTAAACAGGATGCTCTTCTCAACTGGAGACGAGAACTTAACCATTGGCACAGGTCACAGAGATGCAGAGGACCGTCTCAGCAGGATGTTGTGGTTGAGTATGTGCTGCTGTTTCCTGTCGCAGGTGTTGTAGTCAGGAAGCAGAGTGCTAACTGTCAGAGTTCGTGGAAACTGTCAGATGTGCAAACAGAGTTCTTCTCCTATTTCTCATTCTTGTGTTGTTGTCATTGTTTAATCACTGTCCTCGATTGCGTTTCAAAGTTCTGTGGGAGGATATTAAGGGGTGAGGCTCAGCCATATTCCATTCAGCCAGACCCTCAATAGCTTCCTTTGGACAGTCACCCAGCCTCTCTGGTTTCAGGGGACGGCTAACAGGAGCTACCTCTGGTCAGTCTGCACCAGCTACTGGGGGCTGGCTAACTACAGCAACTAACAATTGAGTTCCCATGGTGCAGAACTGCATTTCTAATTCACTAAGCTTCACCTCCAACGCTACAAATAAACTACATTTATTAAATGTACCATTATCAGTAAAGGAGGTAGAGGAATAGCTAAACATCTGACGCACCAAACAAGAGAGAGCAGGAGAGTGAGAGGGAGAGAGAGAAGCCATCGCTAGCTGCTAAACTAAAGAAAGGTAGCTAGCAAAATTGAATAGTGTGCAAACTGTGCGATTAGTGAGAAGGTCGCTAAAAGAAGGAGAGAGCTATGAGTGCTTGAGCAGAACTAGTGTTTGTTTAAAAGTATAGCAGAAAATTAGCTGCTGTAATGAATAATCTAACAAAATTAACTGGGATGAGCTAGAGCAGCAAAATACTCTACCAGTAACACACAAGTACCAGTGACCCGAAATGAGACAATATGCTTACCGCAGCACGTCATTTCTGGACATATCCGAAATTAAGTAACTTTTGGAAGGAAGAAGTGTTCCATCGTGATATTCCCAAAGATCCCAAAGTAGTCCCTCTTGGTGTAATTCCAGAAGGCTTTGATGGAAGGGCTAAAATCTGTTTCTTACAAATCCTACTAGGGGCTCTCATAAAGTGGTTGAAACCACCTCCACCATACAATGTTTGTATTCAACAAGGAGGGGAACTTTATGAGATGGAGCAAATCATATATGCACAGAATTTGGTCCTAATTTCTGTCTTTGGTTAAAGCATGTGTCTCACAGTATATTTGAACATCGTTTTGGACTGACGATCAAAGATATCACTACATTTTTCTTACATTGGTAACTTTAGTGTGGGACAAACCTAAATCATACAGTGTGTAGGGGCCTTTAGTGTCACCTTGAAAGGTGCCAACAGACTCACAGCTGGTCACACCCACAGCTAACAGTGTTCCCTTCAGCTGATCTCTGATATTATTTAAAGGCTGTTTCAGGCTAATGCAGGGATTTAGGCTTTTAGTGATACTGTGTATCCAGTCTGCTATTTAAATAGGAACATTTATTCATTTATTTGAGCTTACAGAATATTATGTTTTAACAATAGTGAATTCACATGTTAATACACTGGGTTATACATATATCTTCTACTCTCCTAAGCTGTTTTGTAAACAAATTGGATGTGCAGTGAAAATTAAATAACTACTGTGCTTTAAACTGTGTTGTAGCAGATTTGCATGAATGTATTTTTACATGTAAATGTATAAACATAATAATATTTGTAAGTGTAATGTGAGAGAAAGAGGTAGTTTGACAAACTGTGAGTCTCTTTGAGCCTTGGCCAATTTAGAGGCCTCCACCCCCACCCCCAAATATTATCTCCTCCCTCTCCCTTGACTCTCAAAAATTCTCACAATGAAGAAACAGACAAATGTGTTCTGCTTCATCGCTCCTCAAAATTGCTACAGCAGCAATCAGGACAAGTTATGGTGAAAAGTATACATTAGCATTGGCCAGCATGGGCAAGCTGCCCCGGGTGAAGTTATTTTAGGATGGATTCCAGCCCTCTAAATCCTTTTCCCTCGAGTCCTTTGGGCTTTTACTAACACAGTTGGCTCTTAATAATGCATGGTAGTACAGTACAGCACAAGCAGTTAGTTTGGAGGTGACTTTGACTTAAGAGCTCTGGACTGTATTGCTTGTCTGGAGTATTGACTTCTATACATCCTTGGGGATGAGTGAAAGAAAGACGAGAGAAAAGTTGGAGACCGATTGAGGAAAAAAATTAAAACTGGATGAAAGAGGAGAGTTAGAGATGGAGACAGACAGAGAAAGAGGAAGAGAAAGCTGAATGCGGATTTCTTATGAGGCAAATGAAAAGAATTCTTTGACTCTGAAAACAGTGCATTAGACCAGATTTCCCCACTCAGTACCACTTTCATATTTTGTCATTATGCAATGCTGAACTTATCAAAGAATCCAGCAGGGGAATGGGTACAAAAGGTTCCATCTAATTTTCTCTTCCTTTTCCTTTCTTCTCTCACTCTCTCATGTTTCTTAAAGCCATTCTTCCCCTTTTGCCTCCTGCTTCTTATATGAAATGTGTCACTGCTGCCCATTTCCAGATGAAAATGCTGCCCTAAAATGCACAACAAATTTTTCAAATACATTAATAAAATACATTCTCAAAGTTGTAGCTATTCTTTAAGTTTTTTTTCAACAATGTTAAAATCACTGAATTTGAGTAAGAACTCTGTTATAGGTATACCACTAAATCCAACAAAATTGAATCACTCCTACGTGGCTAAAACACATCAAGATGTTACTGTGCAGTTGATTGTAAGAATGGATATCATGACTAATCAAATTAAAGGTGCCCTGTAAACAAACAAAAGTTATCTTTAATTTCACTGTTACTCACCAAAACTCATTGTGTGAATCACTGAGATCACACACATGATTAACATTCCTTCATCATGAAACATTTGCAAAGCTCATTTTCAATCCTGTATTGTTTGCATCCATGTTTGCCAGCTTGCAGTCTTCTTCTACACTGCCTTTGTTGACTCATGGCTAGGTTTCCTGGTGCATTAAAGCCACCTGTGGGTCAGTGTAATAGTGTGAAACCATTGACAGGGCTGTGTATGGCGTCACCCACAGACACAAACATAGCAGGTCCTGCTCATAAATAAACAGCTCTATAATAGTGGTCAAAAACTTTAAGAAAGAGAGAGTAGTAAAGGCATTTTAGTCACATTTATTCAGTCTTGACAATAAGTGGTCATTGCAGTGATGTTTTTGTTCTGGAAATCAGGACAATCCACACACAGCATTTTTTTAAGTGTTTTAGACGTCACTTGTCTACCTCACAGAACATATACACTCTGTTTTTACAAATGTGTCAATCCCCTTTGTTTTATTTAAGCACACAAGAGGTCGGGACAGCGACCAGAATATTTCATACACACAAACACACAATAACCAAAGTTTTATAAATGTTTATTTTACTACTACTAAACCCACACAAAAGTATTACTACTAGACTACACAAACAAACTAATAACTACTAGACACACAAATGAATGAATAAATACAACCATGAATGACTGACATGAACACAGCGATGAATAATTAATAAGTTAATGAATGACCATTTGACACCAGAGAATGCAATGAATGATTATTTTGGCTAGCGGTATTAACTTGTGTAAACACAGGAAACCACTATGTGGACAAACTTTAATAGTTACCAGTTAAATAAATGAGGCACCATTCAGCAACTGAGAAGTTTTGAAAAGTCAAGGGAGATTATTATTAGGAATTATTAATCACCTGAGGTAATTTAGCTATCCTGCCTATCTTGATGGGAGATCCTAATTTTTATCTAACATCACATTTCTTAATTACTCTAATTAAGCTAAAGCATCAAACCCCAATATCACAGAAAAGTATTTGTTGTTTCACCTGAGTTTTGGCTGAGCAGGGCAGGCGTTGCCCTGGAGGGGAGAGGAGCGGAGAAGCAGTGTCCTTTCCCTGGGCACCCACTGGGCGACTTCATCTCGGGTCTCTTCTTCCATAATCAGGCTCATGCCGTTGAATTGTGATGGCAATGCAGTAAGAGCGTCTACCAGCTGTTGGCTGAGTTTAGAGTCTGTTATGATCCTTGTTAGGACTCAGGTGCTGCAGAAGAGTGGAGCAGACTTCTTTAATCTGGTAACAGCAGTTTAGGAATGCTAATAAAGGTTTCTTTGTTTAAGTCTTTGAGTCTCTTTCATTCCATCTTTCTATATTTCTCCTTCTCTGCACCACGTGGCTGGTGCGCAAAGTCCAAGGTTTCTTTGTTTCTTACTTTGTCTTGTTAGAGCTCAGAATTGGCACAAGCTCCTTTTAGCAGGCTTCTTTCTTTTAGAGTTGTTGGATATCGGAGCTCTGAGGGTCAGTTGAAATCAGCAGGCCTCTGGTTTAAGTTAGCTGGGCCTCCCCATGTTCCGCGCGCCTTCGGTTGCTCTGCAAGTCGGTTGAAGTCAGCGGGCCTTGAGTCTGAGGTCTACTGAAGATGAGAAGGTTTTTTTGAAGTGCAGAGGAAAGGAGCATAAGACTGAAGAGCAAAGAGTGTGAGGACAAGAAGTTTCTCTTGTCTTAATGTCTTCTGTAAAAGGGGGCGAGGCTGTTTGTGTTCAAGGCACGAAACGTCACTCCACTCCCACCCTATCTTATCATAATTATTTCTAATGAATTAATACAGTTTTAAGTTTAATTCTCCCCTGTTAAAGCTTTGTCTTATCAGTTGTTGAAAGGCACCGCACACTTTTGAGAAAATGGTTTGAACGTTTTTTGTATAGGACAGGGTGGGAATTCACAATCCATTATCAGATACAGTACTTCTGACAGGTCGATCCAGCCTGGGTGATGGGTTTCAGACTGCATGATATACATACTGAGCCACATTTGAGGTACTGTCAGCAGTGGATAGGATTAAGTCCACATACATCACAGCCGTCATCGGTATGATACTCCAATGGAGGTATCAGATGCTGGACGGAGCCTGGTCCATTGACTTGTACTTGATCCTAAAACATAACATATCCAGGCAGTTAGCAAGGAGCTGCTTGGCCCAACCTACAAGTTTCAGTTACTCAATTAATAACTATAACCAGAATTACCATTAATAGCTAGTAGGTTGAAGGATTTGGAGTTCAACATAGAAGAGTTTGGCAAATGATTCACTCTTGTGCAACATTAAAAGAAACCAGCATAATTATACACAAGCATTTATTAAAAGATAAACAAAGCAAAAAGTGCACGTGTGAACTGTGTAGGATAAATGGTGCAGGTTATAAAGAGGATAGTTATTTACATGCAAGACCCTGTGTCTGTGTGAACATCACTAACATCAACTTAGCATGTGGCCACCAAAATAACCTAACAGTGAAAAGACATCACAACAATAAATTCAATGAACCAATTCAATACAAATACATTCACAAAAGTATCACAGTCTTGTGTTTAGCCGTGTACTCTGCTGTGTTATGTTATGCCCAGTTATATCTCCAGTGGTTACGTTACCTGTTCCATAAAGGAAGAAGTGGCTTTGTGGTCCTCCTTGTTATCTGACGGATCTGTTGGATTAGTCAGACTGGGAAGAATGTTGGTTTTGACTGCTCTGTCTGTTAGGTTGGCGATATCTTCCTTAGTTGCTTTTTTAGCAGGCAGACTTTGTGTAGTAGCTGTTGGTGCTAACTAAGTATTGCTGCAGAAATCTTACGGAGGCCCTTGCGTCGCTCCTGTGAGAGAGAGGGAAGAGAGAATTAAACTTAAAACTTTATTAATACATCAGAAAGAATTATGATAAGATATGGTGGGAGTGGACTGAAGTTTTGCGCCTTGAACACAAACAACCCCGCCCCCTTATGTTTAATTGACAGTATAAGAAGAGTGTTCACATGAAATTTGCAGAAGTTATCTCATTGCACTTTTCCTATAGAACAGGTCTAGACCGTACTCTTTATAATATAAAGACAAAATGTGGACATCTAATTTGTGTGATTTTATTTTACTATTTCATTTACTGTTACAGATATGTGTGTATAACCTATGCATGGGGTGTCATCATAATAGCAGATGTCGTAACATATATTTGACTGCCACTTCAACTGTTTCAGTATTTTTACTATTTCAAATTATTTGACTGCCTAATTTCAAAAGCAAGCACACATACATTTTCTTCTGCCATTTGACAATTATATACCTTTTTTTACTTTGAAACTAACAGGACTCAAGAGTTGATGCCAAATTTGTCATGTTTGTAGAGTCTAAATAACTTTACATACATATTTTATTTTGGCAAAAGTTTGCACTCTTACACAAGCACTAGTTTTCATTGTTGTTTTCTTGCTGTCTTTTATTTCTTTCCTTTAATGCTAGACAGGAAAAATGCTGCAGAAGCGCCTATACTTTTGTAGTTCAAATTTGCGTGCAACAGAAGATTAAAGGATAGGTTTAGAGTTTTTAAAGCCCAAAAACATTACTCAAAACATTACTCACATGCCATATGAACATTGAAACAGTTATTGGTCGCTGTAATCATTCCTCCATACCATATTTGCCATGAAAAGTTCCCTTCATAGCACATTGTAAAAGATGGGGGGGAAAATCTGCAGCCCTCGTTTGGTGCAAAAATGCTTTCTAAAGTTCGGCTGAAGGTAATACGAGGCTACAGCAGTGTCAGTTGGGGTATAATGGATATCTTTGTCCTAGCAGTGTAGGTTTATTGTTCTGTCCCAGCAACAAACCAACACGTGAATGCCAGGACATATCCCTCCATTGCAACAAAAACACTGTCAGTGGAAATACAAAAAAATGTACCCTCCTCTTTATACACAGTATAAATGGAACATTGTTTTTCAGACAGTTATGAGACTGTAGTTGATGGTACAGTTTCCATCTTATGAATAAACTGTGAATTTATTGCCCCATTAGCGACCAAGCTTGGTCAAGCATACAGAGCTTGCACAGCTTTTTTCCCCCTTCAATATCTCCATATTGAATAAAATGATTGACTAGCACTAGTATGTTGCTCGCATGCTAGTGTGATGGCCATTAGCTGGCCAGTTACAGTAGTCCACCAACTAGCTCTGCAAGTAGTCACTACATCACCAAGCTTTAAGCACCGCCTATTTCATAAGGGCGTGTGAATTAACTTTGCTATGCCGTTTTCTGTTGAGACAAGATGCAAACAGGCGTATCTGTGAAAAAACACACTTACATTCATGTCTGCACACACACATGGTCATGCATGTACACACTTTATTCTCTACACTAATAAACCTGCTTGCTGTCATGATTTCATACATATCACTCCCTAACATGCCGACACACACAAACACAGATGTACTGTGATGAAAATATATTTGTTTTAATTTCTTTGTTTCCCACTGTGCTCAGGGTTTATTGTGTGGTTCCCATGCTCATGGCATCTGTTGCTTGTGTGACTGTTACACACACTCTGCAGACAGACTCCAGTGAGGATGCACACTTCTTTAATATTCACAGGCGTACATCGCTGTATTATGAAGGGATAAAGGTATAGCCAGGAGCAATGATAATATAATCTGAGTCTGAAATTAGAGCGATAACTAAAGAAGGAGATGAAGGAAAAGGAGTCTGGTGTTTTTTTCATTCAAATGTTTTATGAATATGAATTTTAGGAGTGTTTTCATTAGTGTAACTGATTGATGTAAATCGGCATCCCACCAAGGACACAAGCGCAAGTGATGACAGCTTCTGTTGCTTCTTCACACTGTTCAAACAGTCCCCCACACCCCCTGTATCACTACATCTCCCTCACTGCTCCACGCCTGTCCCCCCCGCTTAACTTCAAGTCTTACTTGAGTCAATGGGTGAAATTTATTTCACAGCATTTAAACACACTTTGCACACTGGAACATTAACATTATAAACACCCTCTTCCACTTCATCTTTAGGGGTTCATTGTCCAATCATGCTTACATGAAGCACTTCCTATAAATGAGAATTCGCTCTTAATTGGTCTGCCTGGTTAAATAAAGGTCAATTTAAAGCCCCCCACCCCACTTCTCATTTTCCAGCCCACCCTCCCTTCCTACAAAACTCTTGTTTATACTTCTGTGCCACTCATCGCTTGTCAAGCTAATTCTCGCTGAGTAACATTTCAAAGAGGCATCAGCCTAATTGCTTGCTAATGAGTAGACAGTTGCGTGTGTGTGTACAAATGTACACCGGCAAACACATACACACACAATGCTGCTTTGAGTGGAATATATTTGTGTGTCCATGTTCAAACTCGGCAGGAGATGAAGGCGAGGGGAGATGGTGTCGTGCAGGAGTGAATTGGTCTGGTCTTTGATGAGATGCCTGGTCTTAACCAGAAATAAACATTAGCAGTGGAGATAATTGGCAGACTGGGCCTTTCATGGCTGTTGTGGTGTGTGTGCATATAAGTATATATGGATGTGGGTATATGTGTGTGCAGTGGATGAGATCATATCAAGGACAGAGGGAGGGTTTAAATTCAGCGTTTTGAAGAACATGAATGACTTCCTGTACATGCGGCAAGAATCTGATCTGATCATGGATTCACTTTTTTGCCCATCATGTCGCTGCCGTACATTGCATTTCAAAATCATACTTTCTTCAGCTGAAATGGCCTCTTGTACTTTGAAACATTTGAAATAATGAAAAGTTAAAAGGCAGCACAATATATTTTCTTGTTTCATTATTTAGTGCACAGGCATAAATTAATGATTTTTCAAGAGAAACCTCACTAGCAGTCTGCACTTCTTAAAAATAGTAATCAAATATGTATGTTTACATCTTCATCCATGCATATTTTAGGAAATGATATACACTCCTTCAACATTTGGCATCTAAGCTTCAAATACATCAAAAATCTGATTTTAGAACACAACCACTACCAATGCCATAAAGGTAGAGTATAACAATTTTGGGGAATATTATTATTTGCTTTCTTCTTCTTTCTGATTTTCCAGCAGAACAATTTTACTATCATATCACATATTATCACATTATAAAGTTGACAGGACCAACTTGTTAGCAAACAGTTGTCTATTTACTGTTCGCATCCTGCAGACACAGAGGAACATTAGCATTCATTTGGAGTTGTGTTTTTGGTCACCTGACAAATGTAAGACCAGTATTCACTCTCCTTTTAGCTCTGTTTTCATCTCTACCAACTCTTGAGGGATATATCTGGCTCTTTGGCTGCTAAATGCTCCACTATGTTCACCAGCTATTTGCTAACTTTGTCTGTCTGCTATTTGGGCAGGTAGTGTACAGGCATTTAAGAGTATTTTCACAGAAAACTAGTGCCTGCTGGTGGAAACTAGTTGATGAGCAGTGAGACTGAAGCAAAACAGTAAAGTTGCAGGCAGTAAAACTGAAACAAGTCAAGTCAGGTCAAATCAAATTGATTTATAAGCATGTTAAAAACAACAGATGTTGACCAAAGTGCTGCACAAATTAAAAGAAACAGGCTGTAAACAAAACACAATAAAATAAAATGTATTTAAAACACAAAATAAATACAGAATATATAGAAATACAAACAAACAACAGCACACAAATAGAATCCAAAATGTCAAAACTCAGTCTGAAAAGCCAAAGAATAAAAATGTGTTTTCAAGCAAGTTTTAAAAGTGTCCACTGTAGGTGAGGTCCTGATGTGGAGGGGTAGGCTGTTCCATAATTTCGGAGCAGCTTTAATCTGGACCTTGGGATGACCAAAAGCATCTGGTCAACAGACCTCAGTGATCATGGTGTGAATCACCTTCTCAAGATCAGTGATGTAGAAAAAGGGCTTGATCTTAGCAAGAACCCTGAGCTGAAAAAAGCTGGTTCTGACAACTGTATTTATTTGTTTAATAAATGTGAATGTCAAAAATCACCCCCAGATTTATTGTAGGGATCCAGAGGGCCAAGGTCACAACTAATGGTGGTGAGGAGGTCAGGGCATCCAAACATCACAATTTCAGTTTTGTAGTGGTGTTACGTTTCAGTGGTAGATAAATCTGAGAGTTGTCTGCGTAGCAGTGGAATGAGATACCATATTTTTTTAGAACCCAAAGGAAGCATGCAAAGGGAAAAGAGGACTGGGGCAAGCATGGAACCCTGGGGAACACCACAGCTGAGGGGAGTTGATGAGGATGAAAGCTCAGAATGAAAGAGACGCTTCTGTCAGTTAAATACAATTTAAACCATTTAAGGGCAGTTCCTTTAATGCCAACACATTGCTTCAGCCGAGAGAGGAGGATACCATGATCCACAGTATCAAATGCTGCCCTTAGATCCAAAAGTACCAAAATTGCACAATCCCCAGAGTCAGTTATTAATAAAAGATCATTAAGAACTTTTAAAAGTGCAGATTCAGTGCTTTAACGTGCTTTAAAACCAGACTGAAATACTTCAGTAACACCGTTATCATCTAAAAAGTTCTGGAACTGCACAAGAACAATTTTCTCCAGCACCTTGAAAAGAAAAGGCAATTTAGAGCTTGGTCTAAAATTAGATGCTATACCACAGCGTGCTTAAAATCAGCAGGAACAGACCCAGAGACAAGACAGCTATTGATTAGAGATAATACACTTAGAGGGAACAATGTCCAGGGAGAAAGTCGTGGGCTTCATGTGATTTGAATTTCATCTGCTTTAGCCAGACAAGAAAAAGACACAGGCACATATTGGCAGATGGGTCATAGGCAGGGGGTGTGATTTGTGACCTAATACCAGAGATCTTATCAACAAAAAATTTAAGGAACCTTTCACAGGTTGCTGGAGACTCCGTGAGGCAAGCAGTAGCAGGGGGATTAATGATAATGTTAATGTTACTGAATAAAATACTAGGTCTGTGACACTTGTTTGTGACAATATCTGATAAGAACTTTGTTTTTACTGCTCTGATGGCTTTCTGATCATTTGATAGAGAGTTCCTTAAGATATCAAAAGACACCTAAAGTTTATCTTTTTTCTAATTGCACTCTGCTCTTCTACCTGTCTGAGGGCACAGGTGACATAATTTAGCCAAGGCTCAGTTTTAGGTTTGGAGCGCTTAGTTTTGAGGGGAGCTACAGAATCAAGTACATTTGAGCAGGTGTGATTAAACAGAGTGACTAAGTGGTCAGCAGTCAGGTGAGAGGGAGGCCTGTCCAGAGATAGAACATGACAAGTATTTTGATAGGAAGTAGAGAAATATCCAGCAGTAGCAGAATTAATCATGCGAGAACAGCATGCAGGAAGCTGAGGTTTGACAGATTGACATGGCAGATAAATCTTGATTATAACGGGCAAGTGATCATAGAAATTTATGACCCATATTTCAATGTCACAGAAAGACAGGCCACTAGATAAAACGATGTCCAATGTATGTCCACGTTCATGTGGGGGCCTTTCACTGACTGAACAAGATTGGTTGGGCGGCACACGTGAATATCAAAATCCCTGCCAGAAATTCTGAGAAGTCTTGAATAAAATCCTTGTTGAATTTGGGTGTTCTATAAACCAGCCGACACAACATGGAGTTGATACATCAATTTGAAGTAGTTATAGTTCAAAGCTGGAATAGACCTCAGCCGCTACCTGTCGGCAGTGTGGTTGTTTTTAAAAACATAGGCCAGCCCTCTGCCCCGACTGGTTGTCTGAGGAGAATTTAAATAATTACAGTCAGGAGTGACAGAAAACAAGACCTGAAGTAGAAAATATAGAGCCCGGGAGGTGAAGAAGTCATTGAGAATAAAAGTCTGATTTGCTAGCAATCTGGCGTTAACCAGTCGGAGTCAGCCTGATTAAAACCAGGTCTCCGGCCAACTGGCATGCACGACCCATCGGCCGGAGGTTCCGTAGATTCACTTCACCTCTACTGAGATGAGGCATTCGGTATCGGGGAAGCTGGACGCTACCCAGTCTGTTGGGGTGGACTCTGGTGGATCCCAAACCAGATTAAAATTGTCAATAAAACCTACCATTGTGAGCACTGCAGGTGGACTGGAGCCAAGTGTGGAGGCTGAGGATTCTACTGAAATGCCCTGCTCCATGGGCCAGTGTGGGGATAGGACCAGAAATAAAAACAGACTTTCCACAAGTACTTAAAAAGCTAAAAAGGTCATTAAAATCCTTTTTAGTCAGCTCAGACTACTTACGAGCTGCATCGTTTGTCCCCACATGGACAATCACTCAATTTGTAGGTAGTGAACACAGCAGCCCAGGATCTTGTCCAGGATGACAGGAACCGTGGCTCCAGGAAGGCAGTGAGTGGCTGCGTTTAAGAAACGGATGTTTCTGGTCATAGAATCCCTAACTATGAATGTTGTTGTGGAGAAGAGGGGACGAGGAGATGACGGCTGTGGGTTCTCATGGCAGGAGAGTGGACAATTTGTTTTCGCAGTATGTGAACAGGTTGCCGACTGAGGATGGGGTGTCTGAGTAGGCAAGTGATGTGGCGAAGCGGCGACGTCAGACCTGGGTGAAGATTTCCTGTCCGTGCAGGACAAGGAAAACCTCCAGAGCATCTGAGCATCTTTTTTTAACCCACACAAGCTATTTCTTCACAAACAACAGTTTTTCCATCCACTGAGCACATCTATGCTATATCTTTAGGTATGGTGCTGGTTTCCAAATACAGTCAGCAAGCATGGGTTTTGGTTTTAGTCTTTGTATTGGCACATTAATACCAAACCAGGCAGTCTTGCTATAATGACAAGACGTCTCTGCGTCTGGCTGTTGTCCACTAAGAAATAGTTGCAGAATGTAACTCCCTCTAAAACCACAAATTATTGTTTTTACATTTCTGCTCATGTGCAGGTTAAATAAATGAGATAAAGAGTTAATAAGACTGCTTCAGATGTGTTGGTAGGTGAATTATTTAAATTTCAACAGAGCCAGGCTACCTGTTCCTCCCTGCTTCTGGTCTATATCTCCCTCGGTAACAGGGTCTGTATATTGTACAGATTGCACTCCACACAAATGTTGAAAATTGATATCATTGTGTGAACATGCTAGGGTTGTGACATTAAACAGCTACTAAGAAGTGTAACAGGTCGATAAAATGCATTTTACAGTCTTATAACTGGTCATAAAATGTGAAATAGATAGGCAGCTGTTGTGCTGAAATAATATGATAGTCTGATCAGGGTCAACTCTAGGGGATCAAGGGGTTGCTTAGCTAGCCGGCTTCAGTGGTATCAGGCTGAGCTCAGTTGAGCTGAGTTAACAAACAGACATGAGGTTGCTATTGATCTTCAAATCTCACTCTTGGTAAGAAAGCAAATGAACAACTTGAAACAACTTAGTCACTTGAAATCAAAATGTTAGATACACACATACGCACCTAAGCACACATACTGATAAGAAAAGAGCTGAGTGGTGCTAGAGGTGTTAAAGCCTGCCAAAAAAGGCATGGTGACTCATTCAAAAGTGAAAAGAAATCTTGAATTCCACATACAACAAAGAGTCAATCAAAACTGTGTGGCCCTGCGGTCCCCTATTTATCCTTGATTTGTGCTTTAAAATACAGCTGTGGTTCCAGCCTAACTGCACCAGCACATAAACAAGACGGAGAGAATAAACCATCACAGATGACTGAAAATCACTGACTAATTTAGCTACAGTACATACTGGTTTTTACTGTTAGACTCTCTATAAACTATCAAATAATCAACAACTACAGTCATTAGTGGACTAAAATTAGATCCACTATATACAATAAAAGAAACGACATCAACTGTTCAAAAAGTTCAATACTTAAAACAAATTACAGTGAATTTAGGAGTCAAAGTTAAGGCGCTAGGTGAATAAAAATCATATTTCACTGTGTGTTTGAAATACTGACTGCCAGTTGTGAATGGGCAGAAGCCACCTCTGAGTGTGTGTGTATGGACAACGAGAGCTCTCACTGCGTCTACACACACACACAGTACATTCTGTCTGTCTAAGCTTCTGTCTCCCTCACCTCTCACCTAGTGAGTGCCTACTTCTTTCTCTGATTCTCTCTCACACACACACACACACACACACACACACACACACACAGTAGTTAGCAGAGGTAGAATCTCGCTGGTACATTTTCACACAGCAAAATCCAAATTGTAGGCTTCCTGCTCACACTCAGCATTAAACATATGATATGAAAAATGCACAGGTAGGTTAAAAACCCCAGAAGGATGCCCTAGTGGCTCACCTGGTAGAGCGCGTACCATTAAGGCTGAGTTCTTACTGGAGCAGCCCGGGTTCCGTTCCAACCTGGGGCCCTTTGCTATGTCAATGCCCAAAAAATTATTTAAAAAAAACACAGAGGCAACAGTACAGTATGTAGTATATAGATGCAGATACTGGCCATGGTTTTCATTACATGGAAAATAAATTACAATAAGTAGACCACTGTGGAGTATCAGAAACACTCATAAATGCAGTGCTCATAGGCAGCAAGTGTGTTTTCACTCCAATTATTTCAGCACATTGTCACACATTGTAATCCTATTTTTCTTGGTTACTAAATATTATTTCAGCTTTGGACATGCTGGCTTTGATGTTCTGTATAAACCTAAATATTTTTTATATACTTTATTGTTCCCATGGAGTTGTTGCAGCCAGCTTATGAGAAGCAGAGATATAGTCAAACTGACTGTCTACAAGCACAAACAGTGACGCTTAGATCAATATATGATTTATAAGCAGCCAGAGTTATGCATCGCCTCCTGTGGAACATGCATCACTGCCAGTCAAGTCCATGCATCTCTATAGGAATTAGTTAATAATTGATGATGATGTTAAAAGCTTTGGTGAAATGGTGGCAGAGTCAGCATTGTGGCGGGTGCTGATTTAACATTTTACAGTTTATTACACAAGCTGAGGATTCTCAAATATTGAAGTACTGACTCTTAAACTCTCCTCCAAAATTCTGAGTGAATTTCCTGCTGTCACACTGCACTACTAATGTGGAGAAAATCCAAAGGTTGGTAAGATCTTCTAGTGGTCCTGACAGGTCTTCTCTGGCCCAAAATTTTGGAAACCTCCACAAGTCGTACGTGACCTGATTAGACTGAATATAAATTGGACCAGGCTTAACTTGGGTCCCACGATGACTCTCAGATAATAGGAGCTAAGTGGGATCATGTCCTATATCTGCAGAAGATAAATTTTTTGTGTTGTGTTTTGTAGGTTTGAATTATGGAGAATCAAAACAGAATGAGGTAACAGAGCATTAGCTTATGAAAAGACACTTTTACATTTGAAAATAACTTTGTTGATTTTATATATACAGAAACATGTGTCTAGAAATGGGAAACAAATATTATCAACCAAAAAAGTTCTTATCCCACACTATATCCACACCACACAAGTAAATTGCCTAGAAAATCTGGTCAGACTGCACCTTAACAAGTAAAACACATCTACAAAAGTTTGGGCAAAGTCATCATTTTGGATATGAAGTCAAGTACCAGTGGTTTTTGATTTTGTCAAATCTAAAGTCATCAGATTCATGAATTGAGTCCACACCTCTGACATACCATTAAAATGGGGTCCAAGATGTATTCATGTATATTTGGCTATGATGGTCTCTGTAGCTTCTTTTAGAATATATTTATGAACAGCTGACTGGAAATGTATTTAAACCCCTTTTCACCTACTTTCCTTCCACTTGCCTCCAGTACAAGGACAAACTTTATTAAACTATTTATATTCTGTTTCATCTTTCATCAGATGTCAGCATACTCAACTGACTGAGTCATCAACAACAAAATGTTCTGTGAATCCTAGAAAGTTATACATGTACATTTTCACTGTTTGTCTCCTTACAGAGAGAGAGACTGCGGAACATTGAGAGGATCTGTAATCTGCTGAGGAAGGTAAGCAGAGAAGGACTAATCACATCAGTAACCGGCTTGTAATTAATTATGATGGAAGAATATGTACTCCAATGAGAATATACATAAAATGAAGTGGAAAAACAATGCATCTTTCAATGAAAATTCAAAACAATTTGCAGATGACACCCTACTTTCACCTCATATCTGATACTTTTAAATGTATTAAAGTTCCTCTCCAGACATGTTTTTAAGTATGTAAATATACTCTGCTATGATTAATATTTTGTTTAACATGGTTATCCCACATAAAAAGTAAAAAAAAAAAAAAACGCTTAAAAGGGGCTGGATGCACATCTACTCTTTCTCCCTCATTGAGAAATTATTGATCTATGAACGCCCGCCCAACAACGCTGTGTGTTAGGTTGACCGGTGCTGGTGAGAGCATGGATGTGGGTGAGAGACATACATCCATGGTAAGAGAGCGGTGCACGTCAAGATGGCTAGAGTTAGAGGAAACACCGGAGAGATTCAGCCATACATGTTTGAGCCTCAGTCAGACCCAGATGAGAAGTCTGTTGTGCACCAAAATTGGCGACTAGCAGACCTATCAGAATCGTAAGTGTAGTTAGCCTCTTTTATTTGTTTATGTTGTTTATTTGCTTGTTAACTTGTAACTGGCAGTGGCTGACACAGCGTTAGTGGTTGTGAAACATACAATTATATCTGCTACAATATTACAGTGTGTTCACATTGTTATTATGTAACGTTAGTAGATAGTGGAAGGAAACTCCAGGGTCCGGTTTATGTTCAAAAACTGCAGACTCTACCATGTTTGCTGTCAAAACTTTCCCTACGCTAACTTAGTGCAAACCCTCGCTCTGTACTGACTAATCCGTTCTGCGCTAGAGTTTTCAGGTTTCTTTGCCAGTGGCATTGCGATAGCTTTCAAATTTGTGACTTACTAATCACTAACTTAATCTAGCTTGCCCAGAATCCATTTGAATCTCAGATTTTAGGAAAGTGTACAGATATCTTCAGTAGAGGAATGTGAAAACCCCTCTCTAGTGACAAAATTTGCACAGATACAAGTCAGTAGTCAAGTCAAGGTCTGACATTTTAGGGGACTTAAACATAAGAAAAACACGTTTTTGAGTGGAAGGGTACTTTAAACATGTTTTGGCTTAATGCATCTGTCATACATGTAATCCAAATTACATATATTTATATCCTCTAAATGTTATAGTCTTACTCCTTCAGCATTTTGCACAATTTCCTCGTCTCAGGCTTCTGCTTGACAATTTAGTACTTGATTTTTGAGTGATGTGAGTTTTTAGAGCTGCATGTCAGTATTCCACAGGTCTAATTTCAGAAGTTCAGTTTTAATTATTTTTTTGATTTGCACAGTGATGCTTCCTTTGTCTTCTTGCCTCATATTGAACTGACATCAAAGGGGAGACAGAGATTGAGAGGTTCTGTCCTGTGGTCTGCAGAGCCATGCTGTGTGTTTCTGTGTGTGTGTGCAGACAGTTTGCCTTGAGGACTCAGTATGAGGATGAGAAGAGGCCCCCTCCCAGCTTCAGTGTGACATCTGTTTCTCCCTGCACCTCTCTGAAACTCACACTGTGTCTGCACGTCTCATGCATGTCAACTTGAGCCCCCAGGCTCTGCACTGACCCCTGGGGAGGACATTCTCCCTACAGTGCTTGTGCAGTGACAAATACACACATGCATGAACACACACACACACACATCCAGATGTACTGTCCTTGCAGCTGTGACCTTCTATGCAGTCGTGCTACCACAATGTCACCAAGCAGCAGCTTAAAGTAGACTACCACCCAATTTAAGTATTAATGTGTACAATTTCAATCAATATTTGTTTCCATGAAAAACTATCTCCCAAAGCCAGAGATCAGAGACGTTTTAAACCTGTGATGAACTCAACATATAATCAAAATCTGCAGCAGCTCTACAGGTAACATAAAGTACAGGCAACATAAAGATTTTTGATGAGAATTTGGAATTGTTGGGTCTCTATAAATATTATTATAAAGAGTACAATCTATATCTGCTCTATAGGAAAAATGCAATGAGATAACTTATAATATGTTATGACGTGGCGCTATATAAATAAAATTGAATTGATTTGAATTGAAATGAGACAGAATTATTATTTCAGTTTCTACATGTACATTAGTGGCACTATTTGTGCACCATTATCATTTATAAATGAGAAGTGCAATCTCATCCTCAGGAATTTGACATAAAAGTCAGTTGTGTGGACATATGCTACTTTTTCAAAGGTCCAGTATAGCATAGTATAATATTGTGGCCCTGCCCTCAACCATGCTTTGTTGTCAAGGTGTGTGATTTCTGTACATTTGTAGATAATTAAAACCATGCAGACTCTCTACTGATTAAGCACGATTTTAGCGATTTTAGCGATTTTCAGAATTGGGCATAATTTCTGCCACGTGGGTTGTCGTTTGATGTTCAGTTTGAGGGGTGTAACAATGCCTGATTAATTGCCTGAGTGATCAACGATCTGGCTCTTGAACAATCAAATGGATTTCTGGAAGGTCAGAAATTTTGGTTTTGCAGTTTGAGCAGTTCCACAGTCTGATTTCCTGCATGGTTGTTGTCAATACATTTGTAATAAACTGTAGTGAGCTTCTTTTAACATTACTGGAGTAGCACTTTATATGTTGTGGCTAAAACTGTAGTCTTGACTGAGACTGCTGTAATATCAAACTGAACTCCACTGCAGAACAGACTGCAAACTTCTTAGTAACGAATATTGTTCTATGCAAGCATATTGACATTATTTAGCACTTTTAAAAACCATTTTAAATATTGCAAGGCAAGAAGTGTAAAAGAAGAACCCAGAGTGAGTTGACTAAATTCAAAAGAGGAAAGAAAAACAGTTAATACTGTAAATAAAATAACCATATGAGATTGTTTTTGGCTAATCCAGTAAATTAAATAACAGAGAAATCAAGTTACTTAATCACATTGATACAAAATGAACGGGAATAGCAAAATAGACTAACAAATGTCTATCATCTCACAGTATATATATATATATATATATATATATATATATATATATATATACACACACACACACACACACACACACACACACACACACACACACCATATTGTCTAACCCTACTCCAATGTATGAGGTGATTGACGAACAGCATTATCTAGTGGTTCAAGAACTAAAGCAAAGAGAGACATGCCAAATTCAGTCAAATTCATACATCTTTTCACAGTTTATGAACTTCATGCATACAATTTGTGAGCTATATTTCGACTGTGTTGCTTACTGTGCCTGTCAGTGTAGATGCCTGAGGACCTGCTGCATTGTGAAGGTTTTTTCCTCCTTTCTCCAGAGCTCTCCTTTCCTCTACTAAAACTATTCAACTCACTCCAACTGGCACAGTCACAGCACGGTGGTCCTGATTGATTTGGTTAAAAGCTTTGGCTGCGTTTCTTTACATTGGCATACCCTTTTGATAGTTTTCACTACAGACACACATACAGGACACGTGCCATTTTTGTTCTCCATAGAGTGTGTTATGTTTGATGGGTTTTGGACGCCTGAAAACCCATGCAGATGACAATAGCTTGAGGGGATATATTGTCTTCTGTACTCTCAACTGTGTGTGTCTGTGTGTTATTCATTAGATATGCAGTCTTGTGGCTTGAAGCAATGAGCCAGCGCGTTGTCACAGCAACTGAGAAAACCTGAGTGTACTCATTAGCACTCTTCCTTCCTTTATTTTTGGACCTGTCTTGCCCCTTTTCCTCTCTCCCTCATCTCTCTCTTTTTTCTCTCATCTCCTCCTCTTCTCTCCATCATCCTTCTCTCTACACCTTCCTAAGTGTAGTAATGAATAGGTGACGGAGGATGAGCACAGCACGTTATAGATTGTTTATTAAGGTGGGGGGGTTTTTTATCACTGCCATGCTGTCTTTAAAACTCAACTTTGGCTGCCTTTCACTTGTGTCATCAGGTCATTATCACATCAGTGACTTTTAAAATAATGTCCCTGTGGAAACAAATCTTCACAAGTTATCACAGAGAGAAGAAACTTTGCAGCCACTGAAGCAGTGAGAATACAAACATACAGTTAGAGATGGTTGTCTGTTTGATGTTGCACCATCAAAAAATTGGGTTTTATACCGTTTCAGTCAGCTCTTTACTAAAAACTATGTGCCATACTATACACTACAATCCACACTCCACGGTATAAGCTGTTTATTTGTACAGCTTTTTCAAGTGGTGTGTCATCGGTGTCATTCAAATTACAATACAATAAGTCACTGGCTTGCGAGTGTTTGGGTTGGTGCTTTTAATAATAACCATATCTTGTAGAGAAAACTCAAACTGTTGGCTGATAGTGCTACACAAGTATCTAACCCTCTTACCATCAGTAACAATAATTTTAATTTTAGTTTTAGTCTTAGTCACTTACTGAAAATTGTAGTTGGTTTAAAGTCACATTTTAGTCTTTTTTGTTTTGTTTTGTTTTAGTCAAGATTTAGTCAGTGGAACTGAGTTTTAATTTCAGTCTAATTTTAGTCAATGTTTTAGTCATAATTTTCCCAGTTTCATGATACTGTAATGGATTTTGCTCAAAGATATTTTTCGGGGCTGTAAAAATTCCAATGAGAAGTAAGCATACCTTGAACTATTTAGTTCATCATCTAGGCTAAGAATAAACTGACTTAGTGTACTTCTTTCATATCATATAAAAATGAATGCCTAAAGTTTGCTAGAAAAAGTGCAATATTTCCTTCACAGGTCATATTTATTTTCTGCATATATCTACAACACAACAATCCTTTATGGCCTCTGCACATTATTGATGTTACAGTTGTTATACAGATGCTGGGCGTTACCTCTCACACTCACACACACACACACACACACACACACACATGTGTTTGCACCTCAGGGGAGGAGGGGGTTGGAGGTGGAAATGAGAGTATTAACAGGGATGTGTGTCCTAATGAAAAAGAAAAAATTCCAGATTTAAAGCCACTAGAAAGGAGGGCAGTGTCAGTTGAATTTCAAATGCAGAAAATGTATCGATCAGAAGCATTATCTATTATGCGCTCATTAAATGAGCTACAGGCACAGGTGTTTTACAAAATATGTCAATGGTGCCTAAATAAAGTAAATGGAAAAAATCCTGATCCATTTCATATATTTATTTCTGGAGGAGCAGGCACAAGAAAGTCTCATTTAATAAAAGTTGTGTATTATGAGGCATACAGATTGTTAGCAAGAATGTCTACTAATCCAGATAACATTCATGTTTTCTAAATGCTTCTACTAGTGTATGTAACAGATTTGCGATTGGTAATAATGCTTCATTGTCATATATAGTCCATAATTTTACACTGAGCCTCAGTGGGGCATAGGAAAGTACAGGCCCAAAGTTCATGTTATTTGGACAATCCTAAATGGAGTTATGACATCACTTCCTGTTTTACTGCAACCTATGGGAAGTTGTTCCTTTATAATGTGTGCATTTTTTTGCAGTGTCAAAATTCTTTTAATAACTTCTGATCATCAGGGTCCATAGATTCTATATGCAACGTTTCGTGCAGATTGGACTCACGGCCCTTGAGGGGTTCAAAAATAATGATTTTACAATAAAAGCGCCACCTAGTGACCAATTGGCACCAAATTTTACACAGAGCCTCAGTGGGGAATAAGAAACGACTGAGCCCAGTTTCGTGTTATTCGGAAAGACCTATGTGGAGATATAGATATTAATTAATGTTTTCATATTTTGAAAAATATAGAGTGACGGACTTCTTACTTGACCATAAATTGCAGTGAGGCAAACTTTTGTGACACATCAGTGGATGTACGGTTGATTTTTTGAAGTTTGGAATGTGAAATGTGTTGAAATTTACATTTGTTGTAATAAGCCACGCCCACCTTTATCAATCATTACCAAATTTTAAGCATGAACCTAGATCTTGCAAACCGAATTTCGTATGAATTCATGCAGCCAATTACAAGATATAAAGTTTTCGCATTTGTAGTGCCTTGTTGGGGAATTGAAGTACTGGCCCAAGTTTCATATTAATGGGACATACGTATGTGGAGATATGACATCATTTCCTGTTTTACTGCAACCTACAGGAAGTTGTTCCTTTATAACTTGCACATTTTTGGAGTATCAAAATTCTTATAATAACTTTTGATCGTGGGGGATCGGACTCTAGGAGGTGTCCAAAAAAGTAGGTTTTGCATATTTCCCAATATTGTGGAAACATTTTTTAGGTGGAAATGGGCCTTAATCACATGATGCAGCTCAATTCAGGGAAAAAGTATGTTGGCCTGTAAGGTTTTCAAATGTGCAATGTACTATGTGGGAGTTACTGGCCAAAATAGTACAAAACTGTTTTAGATTATAGTACCACCTGCTGGTTGACCTGTGTCATTTTTGGTGTCTGAGGTGTAGGCTGCTGTACCACTTTTCCCAACACCACTGGTCTTGGGCACCATAATGCCTTGCATTCATGGTTCCCAGCCCCCTCTGGCTTGGACCCCTAAAAATTGGAGTGATTTCAATAGTGTTCCAAGCACCACTGGTACTGGGTGCCACAATGCCTTTCATTCGTGGTTCCCAGCCCACTCGGGCTTGGACCCCTAATAAGACTAATAATAACAATTGATGTAGCAGTTGTCGAGCAGGAACATGGTGGCAGTAGGAGGCCCACAATCATAGATCCAGACTCTGCAGCTCCAGAGGCAGAAATACCTGCTGAAAGCGACAGAAGGAGAGAGACGAGAAAGCACAAAACTACGGGAAAGAGAAGATGTCGAGTTAGTAATATGCATTAATGGAATAAGAATATGTACAGATGGAGAGGGAGAGGAGGAGAGAGGTGCATCATGGGAAGTCTCCCAGCAGTCTAGGCCTATAGCTGCATTACTAAGGGATGGTTCAGGACTCACCCAAGCCAGCCCTAACTATAAGCTTTATCAAAGAGGAAAGTCTTACTAGCCTACTCTTAAATGTGGAGATGGTGTCTGCGTCCTGAACCCAAACCGGAATGTGATTCCACAGGAGAGGAGCTTGATTGCTGAAGGCTCTAGATCCCATTCTACTTTTGGACACTCTAGGAACCACAAGTAACCCTGCATTCTGGGAGAGTAGTGTTCTAGTGGGGTAATAAGGTATTATGAGCTCTTTAAAATACGATGGTGCCTGACCTAGAGCTTTGTAGGTGAGGAGAAGGATTTAAAATTTTATTTTGGATTTTACAGGAAGCCAGTGCACAGACGCTATTATTGGAGAAATGTGATCTCTTTTCCTAGTTCTTGTCAGTATACGTGCTGCAGCATTCTGGATCAACTGGAGAGTCTTAAAAGACTTATTCGGGCCGCCTGATTATAAGAAATTGCAATAATCCAGCCTAGAAGTAACAAATGCATCGACTAGTTTTTCGGCATCATTTTGAGACAGGATGTGCATGATTTTTGCAGTGTTACGTAGGTGAAAAAAAGGCAGTCCAAGTTTGTTTCATGTGGGAGTTAAAGGACAAATCCTGATCAAAGATAACTCAGAGGTTCCCTTACAGTGGTGCTGGAGGCCAGGGCAATGCCATCTAGAGTAACTATATCTTTAGATAATTTGTCTCGGAGGTGTTTGGGACCAAGTACAATAACTTCAGTTTTGTCAGAGTTTAACATCAGAAAGTTGCAGGTCATCCAGGTCTTTATGTCCTTAAGGCATGCCTGAAGTTTAGCTAACTGATTAGTTTCATCTGGCTTTATCGATAGATATAATTGTATCATCCACATACCAATGAAAGTTTATGGAGTGTTTCCTAATAATATTGCCTAAAGGAAGCATATGTAAGGTGAATAGAATTGGTTCAAGCACAGAACCTTGTGGAACTCCGTGACTAACTTAAATTTCATTGTTATACCAGAACAAGGCCGAGGGTATGGTTAAAACAGTGAGTGGGTTTATGTACACTCTGACAAAAGCCAATCAAATCTAATAATGAGATAAACGCAGAACTAAGGCTATCATTATATTGATAGAAACTCTGAGAATTGAGATAAAAATTATGAATAGAGACCAGGAGCTGGGTATACTATAACAAATAGAATTGGCTGTCGTGTTTTCCAGGTTGGGTATGAAAGACTAAGAACAAGGCTTTCAAATAAATTATTATTATTATTCCCCGGTGCCTTGAGGAATGTCAGCAATGTGACTGGGCGGAGTGGATTCATTTAGGCTAACATATTCTTCATGACCGAGCAAGACAAAATAAGTCAATATGATACTCTGATATTAAATCGTTCACTAGTACAGCTTTAGATGACAGAGATGTTTAAGAGTCCACATTTAAACAATATGACAATTTTAATTTAAAAAAATATATATTAGGACATCAACACACCCATTTAACTGTGTCCAAAACCTGATTGTCACAATTTACAATAACCCTTATTTACAATGACTTGATTCAGGTCTTTGCTTCAGTGAGGAATAACACCTGCCAAGAAATAACTTCCTCCTCTGATGGGTCCAGGAACACCGGAGCTTCATCAGGTCACTCAGATGATCTGTAAAACATTGCAAATTTCAGTACAAAACTGTTTACCTAGATTACTTCTAAGACAAATACACAGTGGTGGAGGAAGTATTCAGATCCTTTACTTAAGTAAAAATACTAATACCACCCTGTAAAAATACTCTGTTACAAGTAAAAGTCCTGCATTCAAAATGTTACTTAAGTAAAAGTATGTAAGTATAATCAGGAAAATGTACTCAAAGTATTAACAGTAAAAGTACTCAATACAGAAAAATGGCCCCTGTGACTGTTATACTATTATATATTATATCATTAGATTATTATTACTCATGCATTAATGTAAAAGCAGGATTTTACTGTTGTAGTGGAGGTGGGGCTCATTTTTAATTATTTTGTATCGTACAGCAACTAATGATTATTTTCATTATGGATTGATTTGCTGATTATTTTCTCCATTAATGGATTGTTTGGTTTGTAAAAATTCAGAAATTGTGAAAAATGCCGTCACAATTACCCAGAGCCCAAAGTGATACCTTCAAAGGAAAAGTACAATGAGATAACTTTTGTTATGAATTGGCGCTATATAAATAAAATTGAATTGAATTGAATTGAATTAAAGGCTGTAATGGCTCATTGTAGCTCAAAGTAGTCCTAATATATCAGGCTATAAACCTGCACTTATGATGTAAGGTTGAAGAGTCCAACTGTGTGTCTCTGTGGTGGGTCAGTCTGGCAGACAACATCCCTTATTGCAGTAACTGTAGTGATGTGTGAGGCTTCAAGTTCTGTATATTCCATTGGTTTCTGTTTGGTTATGATTTTCTCTTTTGGATGAGGGTATGGATGTAAAATACATCATTACCTTGATTCATAGAAAAGCAGTTAGGTACAAAATTAATGTTGAGAGAGTCCACGAAATATTTTACAGATTTGCTTACACAAATTGAATTAGCTCTGAATAATATAGCAAAATAATCTCTGCTTTCCAAACCTTTCTCCCTCCAAATAAGCAAAGTTTGACAATGAAAAACATATATATCCATAGTAAAGTATCCATAGTAAAGCTTAGCTTTAAAATTACTAAATGCATGAATACATATAAAACACAGAGAAACATGTGTGCATGTGCATCAGATTATAAAGGAAAATTATGCAACTGCACAAGTAAACAGTAAGTAAACCAAAACAACAACAATGGCATCCTTTCAACTGCTGAGAAATGAGTATATGTGTGTGATTTCTTCTATGTGATCCCTCATGCAGGAACAGTATAAGTTCTCTGTCAGTCAGAATAATGAGCTTATATGCAAACCACAGTGCTTCCTTGATCCCACACACTGTTACCAGGAGAGAAGACCTGAGAGGTGGAGAGATCGGTGGAGACTGGGATGGGGAGGAATGTATCTAATACAGACTGAGCTATAAAGTAAAATATTATTGCTTGTAAACTTTTCAGAACATACTATTAACAATAATTAAGTGCAAAAAACCAATATTTTTTCAAATAGATATATTTTAACGTAGCATATTATATTTAATATTACATCTACATACATTATATTACATTACATCTAGGTGTTTGTATTACACGTAGATGCCGATATAGCTTATTACAGATATATCAGTATCGGTGCATATGTCAGCCGATAAGTAACAGGAAATTGCACTACAGAAATGCCATAATAGCACTGTAATTTAGAAACCTCCATTACATAGTTTGTCCACTGACAAGCACTGACAAGTTGATTTTTACACTGTAAAATGTTCAACTTAGTATGTATCTTGGTCACAATTCTTTAGAAAAAATAAATCTAAGGGTTCCATATCAAGATTGTTTTTTTTATGTTATGTGTTATGTTTAAAAAAAACAATTTTAACTCCCAAATATCCATATCAGTATCGACCTCAAAAATCCTTTATAAGTCAGGCTATAGTTTATATACATATTGTACTGTGTGACAGTCTACTGTAACTACTCACTGATTCATAGTTACAAAACAATAATGACAAGTCACTGTCTTGTGGTCATTGCAACATGGTTGTGTGCACTTAGGACACGAGCTAAGTTTCCACTGGAATGCTCACTGGAAAACTAGCTCATGTCCTCTGAGCTAGCATTGTCATAATTATGCTCAAATTCAGTACAACATTACAGCTGGCGCTTCTCTGCAGTGAATCTAACACACCAGGTCCTTGCTGTCATTGTACTGTTATAGTGAGCACACTTCTTCCTTTTGTCTGTATTGATTCATAGTATCAGTCAAACAACATGAGGTCAGACAGGAAAAGACAACATTACCTGTTTAGTTGCATACCATGAAAAAAATACAACACTCTACCTCAGTTAAAGTAAACTTTTTGAAGAAAAACAATGATTTTTAACAATTTTCCATTTTGACACCAGGAAATTGTGAAAACAAATAGTTTGCAGAGACTGAAGGCTTAAATGTATAAAATGAATGAATTGGATGGGGTGTAAGAAGGGAAGAATAACAAAGGTATGAATTTAAGGGATAATGCAGAATAGATTCAGGATGAAAGCATGAATATATACTGTATTCATCATGTGAGAAAAATATTCCAAAAAACCCACAATAGACCTGTAATTCTTCATTTTACTTGACTGATGAAACACATGCAGTATGTATGTAAGCAATAGTAGTAGACAGATATCTGTCCCTCCAGTCCTTTTATTGATGGTACCTTGGTGAAGCTAGACTGTGTAACCAAGGTGCTAAAGAGGAAAACACAGCAGTGTGAGCACAGTGTTGTCAGCAAACAGACAACACAAGCAGTAGATAGAATAGAAGATGTTAATATATGCTGTTGGCATGCTATTGCATTGAAATGTAATACCCAATACCCAATCCATGAGGTGCTACTTCCATCCAACCATCTGTCCATCCAGATGCCACTTTTAGCACTTTGGTAAATGGACTGCCTTTCTAGGCTTTCTGAAAGCACTTCAACTACATATCCCATTCATTGATGGCAGAACTGCTCATCAAAGTAACTAATCATTCACACACCGAAGGAGTAATTGGGAGTAATTTGGGCTTCAGTGTCTTGCCCACGGACACTTCGACATGTGGACCGGGAACCCAGGATCGAACCACTGACCTTCTGATTGGTGCACGACCGGCTCTACCACTAAGCCACAGTCGCCCCTTTATTAGCCATCCCTCCATATGGACATATACGGGCACTTCCCTTAACATACATCCTGTCACAAACTAGATACAGAATGCAGTATTTCCAACCTGGAGCACTGCAGTATCATGGTGTGAACTCTCTCCAAGAATATAAACTCAGCCGGTCAGCCTGCCTGCTGGAAGTAACTCACTGTAGATTCAAGCCCAGGGCAAAACAGCACTCAATGCATTCTGAACACTTAATGAATAAACATGAGGATGGCTTGGTTATCCGCTTTGTTGGTATATAGTGGGACAACTGGACAGTTCACATCTACTACGTGACATGAAAAGTAAAATCAGTAACTCTACCTCATGGCCTCCTCATTTGCTTGAATATCATAAGAAGTATAAATGAGAATGATTTAATCAAATTATAACTGGGACATAGCCATGTTATCACTTTTGCACCAATTCCTTTAACTAATTTCTAAATAATATATTACAGCTGCTACTGAAATTTCTCAGCTTTAGATCTTAACTATATTCACTCGCTGTGTGTATGCAAAACAAAGGAAATGGGTAGTTGAAATACAGGTTTGTTTTTTCTTTCTTTAAGACTACACACCATCTGTGACATCATAGCGTAACTACATACTATATATAAGATAAAAGTCAAGCTAAATTTAACTGACTCTAACTAGCTTTATCATTAGCTAATATTATTTTTTCAAGCTGCTGTCATCTTATCAATATGCACAATATGCATCTACCTCTAATTTCCAAAACCTTTTATAAAGGCTTTTGTATAGACTGTGGAACTGAAGTCTCAAAAACTCAACACCAATGTCTCTTTCCAGAAATCTTGACCCGGTTACTCAAGATAATCACAGATTTGTTGTGAGCAGTTTCATTTGGGAACTATTTTGTTTCTACCGATAGTTCCTACATGAAACTGCTCACAACAAGGTCTGTGGATTATCTGTATTCATGATTTCTGGAAAGAGAAACTGCTGTTGAGTTTTTCAAATGTATTTTTTTGGCGCTTTGAACACCACAAGCTGAGTGCCATATAGTCCCATTATATTTGTAAAATGAAGACAGCTTGCAATTGGTCAACAGCGCAAATTCGTTTGTCAAAGTTCACCAAAGTTGAACATAGCACAAAAAACTTGTTTCGGATTTACTTCAACGCTGCAAGCAAATCCACTGCATTGCAGAAATTGATTTAGCAGCAAAATTTCATTGTTTTTAAATGCTGGTGTGACTGAGCCTTAAAGGTCCAGTGTATAACATTTAGAAGGAGCTATTGGCAGAAATGTGATATAATATTTATAAGTATATTTTAATTAGTGTATAATCACCTGAAAATAAGAATTGTTATTTTCATTAGCTTAGAATAAGCCGTTTTTATCTACATAAGGAGCGGGTCGCCTTCCACGGATGTCGCCATGTTGCACCGCCATGATTCTACAATAACCCAGAACTGACAAACCAAAGTTTGTGGCCACCGTAGTTTCTCCCACACAGTTTGAAGGGGAGGGTAATGGGAGTGGTATTCAAATGGTTGCAAACTGCAATTTCACCGCTAGATGCCCTACACACTGGACTTTTAATACATTAAAATATGGCCAGGAAGGGGCCCAGGGTTTGAATCTAGCCCTGGGCCCTTTGCTGCATGTCATCCCCTCTCTCCCCCTTTCCTGTCTATCTTCGGCTACAATCAAATAAAGGCAAAAAAGCCTACCCAGTCAAGCTCTGCTCCTGTCTCTCCACTCATCACTCTTACCTTCCCCTGAGTCGCCGCAGGTCAGTGTCTTTGCTTATCTTTCACTTTCCTTGAAGTTCCTGGAGCTGTGGGCTGCATGGAACTTTTTCCCCAAACCTTGGAGAATGGTCCTAATTTAACACAAAAATAATGTGAAATAGGATGCTGAAAACAAGATAAAAATTGTAGCTTCTATGTAATTTAGAATAGAATTCTTCCAGACTCCTCATTCCTTCTTGCCTTCCTTCCCTCCTATATGACGGATTTTACTGATGTCAAGGTAAAGCTTGCTCCACGTTCCAATTACAGCCTATCAGATATGTGGATGCAGAGGAGTCAGGTGGGGAGGGATGGAGATGAATGAGGTCCCCTGTGGTTCCCAAAATGCTTTTGAAGTTTCAGTACAAAGGTTTTTCTCTCCTTCTTCCCTCCCTTTCTCTCTTCCTATCTCTCTCTGACTCACTCACATTCACTGTGACCGTCGTGCAGGTCACATCCATCTCCACATCTCACTCACTCAGTCTGTCTCTTATCCTCTCTTTGTCTTTTATCCTCCCTCTTGTGTACACACACACAAACTTACACACATGCTGTACAAATATCTACTGTATATACACAGTACATAGAACCCAGCAGCTGGGGATGCAGGTGATGTAGTCAGTGTGAAGTGTACTGTCTGATGTGTGGGCCACTGAGGGCCTGTCCTGTATACTTTGATAAAACTCTGTGACGTTTGCCAAGACACAGGATACAAAGGGAAGCTGGCTGAACTGCACAGATGGTGCTTCGGTTTGTGGGAGTGTGTGCATGATAGACAATACAGTGACAATACAGAAGGATGTATTTTGACTGTAAATTCTCTCTTTTAGGTAGTGTTTGTGGATAAATATTTTTTGCAAAAGGTGGATGTCTGTCCTACTATTTTCTTGACTAAACCTATTCATGTGGATAATTTTAAAACAGCAGAGAATTAGAGGGACACATGTAATCTGGATCTTTTTCCATTTGAACAGTCAGAAGATCAGTGGATACTATGAATATTATATTAATGTTCATCTCAGTAGTAGCATCATTCAGTTCACTTAATCTCTAAGTGGTTTCTGGGGACCCCCTCGGGTCCTGGAGTGAGTTTTTAGGGATCCCCATGATGTGGTTTATCACATCTGAGTTCAATTTCTCTAGCCACACCCAGGCCTGATTACTGCCGCACCTGTTCTCAATCAAGACATCACTTAAATAGGACCTGCCTGACAAAGTGAAGTAGACCAAAAGATCTTCAAAAGCTAGACATCATGCCGAGATCCAAAGAAATTCAGGAACAAATGAGAAAGAAAGTAATTGAGATCTATCTGTCTGGAAAAGGTTATAAAGCCATTTCTAAAGCTTTGGGACTCCAGTGAACCACAGTGAGAGCCATTATCCACAAATGGCAAAAACATGGAACAGTGGTGAACCTTCCCAGGAGTGGCCGGCTGACCAAAATTACCCCAGGAGCGCAGAGACGACTCATCCAAGAGGTCACAAAAGACCCCACAACAACATCCAAAGAACTCCAGGCCTCACTTGCCTCAGTTAAGGTCAGTGTTCATGACTCCACCATAAGAAAGAGACTAGGCAAAAATGGCCTGCATGGCAGAGTTCCAAGACGAAAACCACTGCTGAGCAAAAAGAACATTAAGGCTCGTCTCATTTTTGCCAGAAAACATCTTGATGATCCCCAAGACTTTTGGGAAAATACTCTGTGGACTGACGAGACAAAAGTTGAACTTTTCGGAAGTTGTGTGTCCCATTACATCTGGTGTAAAAGTAACACTGCATTTCAGAAAAAGAACATCATACCAACAGTAAAATATGGTGGTGGTAGTGTGATGGTCTAGGGCTGTTTTGCTGCTTCAGGATCTGGAAGACTTGCTGTGATAAATGGAACCATGAATTCTGCTGTCTACCAAAAACTCCTGAAGGAGAATGTCCGGCCATCTGTTCGTGACCTCAAGCTGAAGCGAACTTGGGTTCTGCAGCAGGACAATAATCCAAAATACACCAGTAAATCAACCTCTGAATGGCTGAAGAAGAACACAATGAAGACTTTGGAGTGGCCTAGTCAAAGTCCTGACCTGAATCCTATTGAGACGCTGTGGCATGACCTTAAAAAGGCAGTTCATGCTCAAAAACCCTCCAATGTGGCTGAATTTCAACAATTCTGCAAAGATGAGTGGGCCAAAATTCCTCCACAGTGGTGTAAAAGACTTATTGCAAGTTATTGCAAACGCTTGATTGCAGTTGTTGCTGCTAAGGGTGGCCCAACCAGTTAGGTTTAGGGGGCAATCAGTTTTTCACACAGGGCCATGTAGGTTTGGATTTTGTTTTTCCTTAATAATAACAACCTTCATTTAAAAACTGCATTTTGTGTTTACTTGTGTTATCTTTGACTAATACTTTGTTTGATGATCTGAAACATTTAAGTGTGACAAACATGCAAAAAAAAACTCCAATCTGCACGAAATTTTGCACATGGCATCTATGGACCCTCAAGATCAAACATTTATTCAAAGAATTTTGAGATTTCAAAAAATGCACAAGTTATAAAGGAACAACTTCCTGTATGTTGCAGTGAAACAGGAAGTGATGTGATAGCTCCACATAGGTTTGTCCGATTATTACGAAACTTGGGCCAGTATTTCCCCATGCCCCACTGAGGCCTTGTGCAAAATTTGGCACCAAGCAGCCACTAGGTAGCGCTACAAAGCCAAAAAGTTTATATCTTGTTATTGGCTGCATGGATTCATACAAAATTAGGCCTGCACGACCAGGCACCGAGGCTCTGTGCAAAATTTGGCACAAATCAGCCACTAGGTGTGCTTTTATTGCAAAATCATGAAATATGCCAATATATTTTCGAACTCCTCCTAGGTGGTGAGTCTGATCTGCACAAAATTTTGCACATATAATCTATGGACCCTCATGATCAAAAGTTCTTAAAAGAAGTTTGATACTCTAAAAAATGCACAAGTTATAAAGGAACAACTGCCTATAGGTTGCTGAAAAAACAGGAAGTGATGTCATTTCTCCACATAGGATTGTCTAAATAACACAAAACTTGGGCCAGTACTTTCCCATGCCCCACTGAGGCACAGTGTAAAATTTGGCGCCAATCGACTACTAGGTTGCGCTTTTCTTGCAAAATAATGAAATATGCTAAAATTATTTTTCCAAACTACTGTTTCTGAACCTGCGACTTCCATCGCGCTCATGGGACTGTAGATCTGACTTTGTCTCCGTGGGCCATGTTGCGACCTGCCCATGTTGAGGCTTAGACCCTATTAGCACCTGCTTGCAGGTCTAGTTATAAGTTTTAGTCTTATTTGAACCAACACCCAATTAATTGTATTTTGTTAAAAAAAAGATAGTACAAATCACTTGAACAGTTGGTCAAATATGAGTGCTTATGGAATATTTGGGGTAGTGAAAACATTTGAGGAGTCCTGACTCTGTGACTGATATTGATGAGGTGACCATGCATATGATTGAGAGCCACCATGCTGTGCTTTTAATTGAGCACAATGGGGTTATTTTTGCATGATGAAACAAAATAGTTATTGTTATAAAATTAGATAACCTACCCTGATTCTGGGACTACTGTTCTCTCTGCAAGCCTGCTTAGCTGGAAATAGTGTATTTGAGGCAACAACAAAAAACAACAACAGGGAAAATACAATGTATATATAGTAATTGTGTCTTTCACCTACACATCCAGTGACTTTATTCTGTCCCTCTGTCATTCCTCAACATTTCAGTCTCACATTGTCTCTGTCTGAGGCTGTATGGCTTCCAGTCTGGACATAAATCATCCATTGCAGATTCATCCAATATGAACAGAATTCCTCTGGATACTCAGCTGTGTAGTCTCATTACATAGCTTCACAGAGCGAGTTATCACCGCTGGTGAAGAGGTATATAATCCAGGTTACTCAGGTACTAGTAAAAATTTGCTTCTGCAGCCTTTTCTTTTGTGTGGTTTCTGTGTGCTGCCATGGCAATATCCTGAAAAAGTACCATTGTCAGCTCAAGTGGCAAATAATCATGTACATGCACAAGAATGGCAGTTGCCTCTTTGCCACTGCTGACCTCAAGGGCAAGGCTGCCATCATGTTTACTTTGGAAACAATGAAGGTGGCGATGGTAACCACTCGCTGTCTGAAAGCATCTTTAGACAGAAGCTGTCCTCTATATATACAGTACATTATACAGTTGTAGTGCCATAATCATATATTCATATTCTCAGGCAACATGTATATTTGTTTGTATGTGCGTGCATGTGCCTGACTGGGCCTGACTTCTGACTGTGTGCCTTCTGACTGTTTAACTCAGAGAGCTAACATCTGCTATATGGGGAACTAGGTGTGTGTGTGTGTGTGTGTGTGTGTGTGTGTGTGTGTGTGTGTGTGTGTGTGTGTGTGTGACTGAGTTAGGTATTTCTGTTTGCATTTTTATGTTTTGTATTTGCAAATGTCTGCTTGCTGAAATGTGCTTAAATAAGACCTTGAATCCCTTCCAGCTCCAGCTTTGTAGCTGACTTCTTGAGCAAAAAAGAGAATTTCTCTGCAGGGATCCAAGAGTGTCACATCATCATTATGTGGCTGTGCTGTGATGTATAGTTAATGTTGTCATAAATATTAGTATTAAATACAAATAAAACTATTAGAGAACTATTAGTAATGGTAGTAACAAACAGTGTTTCAGCTCAGGCTAAAGATGTTCAGTGATGGAGGCATAGTTGTGTTACTGCTGCATCATTTCTCCATTCCAAAAGCAATTGCCTAGAAAATGTAAACAGCATTCTCTTCTTAGTCATCCAAAGACACAAACATCAGCACAGTTAGGATATATGGGCCTATCTGAAACAATGTTGCTCTGGGCCCCACTTAATTACTGTAATTTGTACATCCCAATAGAATCTTTATGTCCTCTGAGACCCACATTAAGACCTTTCCGTTTTTGCATATCTATGTGTTTTGCCTCATAACGTTGTCATTTTTTACAGTATTATCAAGTTTCAACATTCCCAGAGTCAGCACAACCTCAGATAATGATATATATCATTCAATAAAGCCTTCTATTCACAATAATAGGGGATATTAGCCCATAAAACAAAAACAACAGAACTTGAATTTTTACTTATTTCATTGAAAACAGCACTGCAAACCATATTAACGAACTAAAAGCCCAACATAAAAAGTTGCAGACATTTGATTGGGTTGTGCTAGAAGTGGTTTGAAGATTCTAGCTTCTTGTGTTACATGAGTTATGTCCATTTTTTGGGCAGTGTCCATGGGCGTTTTTTTGGCCAGGAATTGTTATTGTTTTCCCTGCCCAAGCATGTCCCTAAATATTACATGCATCATGGCAGTTCCTGTCCACAATCACACACAGGGGCATCTGGCATACCTTGCACCAGAATGGAGTATTCTTCCTGGTCTTGGAGGGGATATTTGTGGTTGGTCAGGGGGACTCCTTCTCCTCCTCCTTCCACTCTGTTGGTGTCCTACCTTGTCAGCATCCACACTATAACATATGAAAATAAATAAATAAAACTACTATTTCACTAGGTAATAATTACTCAAAGCCTGGTTAAATACACACTTCGTCAGTGGCCTAACCCTTCTCCCCCCATCAACACACACCTTCTGGAGGAATTGAAATGACTAAAATAATAATAATAATAAGTTTATTCATATAGGATATCTATATACTGTAAAATAGTTTATAGGAGTATTTGGTTTATTTCATTCATTTCATTTATTCTATTTACATCCACCCTATACTATTCTACAGTAATAGTCTGTTTATTTTACATACTATACATTTACTTTACCATGATTAGTATTGCTTACAGGAAAAACACACACGCACACACATCAGATACTGTAGGTCTGGCTAGCTTACAGTGCAAATGCTGTCCTAGTGTGCAAAAACAGTACATCTGCAATCCAAAATCACATTTCCCTACTCTGTACCCTACATAATACATCATAATGTATTTATTTCATAATAGCATTACTTACCTGTCCTCGTAAGGATTTATACATCTGCAAAATTCCTCTCATCCTATGAATAGAGACTCGGGCAGAGAATTGTTGTTGTCATTGTCCTTGACATCTCCTTTAAAAATAAGCTCCAATGTGCATCAGCTGCACTAAATGTCTTTTTTGCCATGTCTTTGTATCTTTGTATCTGTTTGTATCTCTTTGTTTCTGTACAAACTTTCTCTCACTGCTTTGCTCCTGTGTTACAATACACCAAAGATACGTCTCTGCGATAAACACAACAACACAGCCAAGCCTCTGAATAAGACTTTCCGATTGACAGTGACGTCCTCTGCTGTAGCCAATAGAAGTGTCCGATTCAGACATGTGACTCATACAACACCAACAAAGATGGTGAATGAGAACTGATACCTGCAGAAAGAATGAGCAAAGTGCTGGGCAGAGGGTGAGATTATCCACGTTTTTATAACTTTTCATATTAGATTTACAAGCAGAAGTAAATTACTCACATGCACACACAAGGGCTCCCCGGTTAGCATATTTTCTGTAGTTCAACAGGAAAACATGACATGTCTCTAGCTTAATTAAATTCAATTCAGTTTTATTTATATAGCGCCAATAGCCAATGGCCAATACAGCCAATAGCCAATACAGCCTATAGCCAATTCATAACAGAAGTTATCTTATTGCACTTTTCCTACAGAGCAGGTCTTGACTGTACTACTTATAATATTATTTACAGAGACCCAACAAATCCCACCATGAGCAAGCACTTGGCGACAGTGGCAAGAAAAAACCTCCATTTAACAGGCAGAAACCTTGGGCAGAACCAGACTCAATGGTGGGCGGCCATCCGCCGCTGCTGTTTTAGGTTTTGAGAGAGAGACAGAGACAGAGAGAGGTAAGGGGGATGGGGGAGAGGGAAGCACAATGCAAATTCCACCTAGAATTTTAAAATAGCAATAATGTAATGGTTAATTAATATTAATAAAGTGATAATAATAGGAATGATAGTCAAAGAAATAATGATAACAATAATAGTAACAAAACCAATAACAACAACTGTAGTAGCAGTTGTCTAGCAGGAACACGAGGGCAGCAGGTGGCCCACAACCACAGATCCAGTCTCTGCAGCTCTGGAGATAGAAATACCTGCTGAAAGCCACAGAAGGACAGAGGATAGAGATGAGAAAGCACACAACTACGGGGAAAGGGAAGATGTAGAGTTAGTAACATGCAGTAATGGGATAAAAATGCATACAGACAGAGAGGGAGAGGAGGAGAGAGAAAAGAGATGCATCCTGGGAAGTCTCCCAGCAGTCTAGGCCTATAGCACCATAACTAAGGGATGGTTTAGGACTCACCCAAGCCAGCCCTAACTATAAGCTTTATCAAAGAGGAAAGTCTTAAGCCTACTCTTAAATGTGGAGATGGTGTCTGCCTCCCGAACCCAAACTGGGATCTGATTGCACAGAAGAGGAGCTTGATAACTTAAGGCTCTAGCTCCCATTCCACTTTTGGAGACTCTAGGAACCACAAGTAACCCTGCATTCTGGGAGCACAATGTTCTAGTCGGATAATATGGTATTATGAGATATTTAAGATACGATGGTGCCTGACCATTAAGAGCTTTGTAGGTGAGGAGAAGGATTTTAAATTCTATTTTGGATTTTAAAGGAAGCCAGTGCAGAGAAGCTAATATCGGAGAAATATGATCTCTTTTCCTAGACAGTACGCATGCCGCAGTATTCTGGATCAACTGGAGAGTCTTAAGGGACTTATTTGGGCAGCCTGATAATAAGGAATTGCAACAATCCAGCCTAGAAGTAACAAAGAAGCGGTTTAATTACAGCTACTTTAAAGGATTGTACATAGCCTGTTAATAAAGACAGATTGATCATATCCAGTAAAGAAGTGCTAACTAAGGGTAAAATGTCTTTAAGCAGCCTAGTTGGAATGGGGTCTAAGAGACAGGTTGATGGCTTAGATGAATTAATCGTGGAAGTTAATTAAAGAAGGCCGATAGGAGCAAGGCAGTCAAAGTATATATCAGGTTTTACAGTTGTTTCTAAGGTTTATATGTTTGAAGACAATTCGGCACCGGTTGAAGGCAGGACTCACCATTAACATGTACAATCTGAGATCGATCTGATAGATAGGATTTAAACCAGCTTAGTGCGGCTCCTTTAATGCCAATTACATGTTCCAGTCTCTGTAATAGAATGTGATGGTCAATGGTGTCGAACGCAGCACTAAGATCTAACAAGACACGTACAAAGACAAGTCCATTGTCTGATGCAATTAAAAGGTCATTTGTAATTTTCACCAGTGCTGTCTCTGTGCTATGATGCACTCTAAATCCTGACTGAAAATCCTCAAATAAACTATTGTTATTTAGAAAGTCACACAACTGATTGGCGACTGCTTTCTCAAGGATCTTAGAGAGAAAGGGATGGTTAGGTATAGGTCTATAGCTGGCTAAAACCCCTGGATCAAGAGTGGGCTTTTTAAGAAGCGGTTTAATTACAGCTACTTTAAAGGATTGTGGTACATAGCCTGTTAATAACGACAGATTGATCATATCCAGTAAAGAAGTGCTAACTAAGGGTAAAACGTCTTTAAGCAGCCTAGTTGGAAGGTGGTCTAAGAGACAGGTTGATGGCTTAGATGAATTAATCGTGGAAGTCAGCTGAAGAAGATCGACAGGAGCAAAGCAGCCAAAACACACATCAAGCTCTACAGCTGTTTCCAAGGTTCCTGTGTTTGAAGACAAGTCGGCACCGGTTGAAGGCAGGATTTGATGAATTTTTTCTCTAATAGTTAAAATTTTATCATAAAAGAAGCTCATGAAGTCGTTACTACTGAGCGCTATAGGAATACATGGCTCAATAGAGCTGTGAATCTCTGTCAGCCTGGCTACAGTGCTGAAAAGAAACCTGGGGTTGTTTTTATTTTCCTCTATTAATGATGAGTAGTAGGCTGCTCTGGCATTACGGAGGGCCTTCCTATATGTTTTAAGACTATCTTGCCAGACTAAACGAGATTCTTCCTGGTTGTTGGAACGCCATTTCCTTTCAAGTTTTTATGATGTTTGCTTTAATTTGCAGGTTTGGGGGTTATACCATGGAGCTAACCTTCTTTGTTTTATTATCTTCTTTTTTAGAGGGGCGATAGAATCGAGTTGCGTTCACAGCAAGACGTTTCGGCTCTCATCCGGAAGTCATTCTCAATTGTGAATGACTTCCGGATGGGAGCCGAAACGTCTTGATTCTGAAAACAGTGTCCAGATGACTATGACTGAAACCTTTCCTATGACAGAACACTCCTGGACAAATGAGGGACTACACCGTCATAATGGTCCAATAATGAAGGATTCTGTGGAAAGACTATTAAATGTTCAATTTCAATGCCATATACCAGAACAAGGTTGAGGGTGTGGTCAAAACAGTGAGTGGGTTTATGTACACTCTGACAAAAGCCAATCAAATCTAATAATGACATAAATGCAGTACTAAGGCTATAATTTTCAACATCCACATGAATATTGAAATCACCTACAATAATTACTTTATCTGTTTTAAAGACTAAACTTGATAAAATTTAGAACAAGGACCAGGAGCGCAGTACACTATAACAAATAGAATTTGCTGTCGTGTTTTCCAGGTTGGGTGTGAAAGACTAAGAACAAGGCTTTCAAATGAGTTATAATTTAGTTTAGGTTTGATTAATAGGCTTGAGTCAAAAATGGCTGCAACTCCACCTCCTCGGGCAGTGCCTCAAGGAATGTGAGTATTAATATGACTGGGCAGAGTGGATTCATTTAGGCTAGCATATGCTTCATGACCCAGCCAGGTTTCAGTAAGACAAAATAAGTCAATATGATACTCTGATATTAAATCTTTCACTAGTACAGCATTAGATGACAGAGATCTGATATTTAAGAGTCCACATTTAATTCTCATTTTTTGTTATGCTATTTCATCGTTTTTGTTTAGGTTTTTATGTATAACTCCACTTGTGTTAACTTTAGATTTTATTAATTTAAGTGGTCGGGGGGCAGACACCGTCAGTAAAGAGTTTTGAGTGGGTAACTGCTCTGGAAGCGCAGAGAAGCGTGTAGGTCTGCAACTCTGCCTCCTGGTCTGAACTCTGAGTTGTCATGGTTTTGGTCCGCTAATAAACTCTGCCAGATTTCTATATATGAGAGCTGCTCCATCCAAAGTGGGATGATTGCCGTCTCTCCTAATCAGACCAGGTCTTCCCCAGAAAGTCTGCAAAGTCTACAAAGCCCACATCATTTGCTGGACACCACCTCGACAGCCAGCGGCGGAATTAAGACATGCGGATAGGATATGAAATAGGATTAGGAATAGGATGTCGCCTGCTCTGGCCCCAGGAATACATTTGACTATGGTCGTTGGTAGAGTTAACTTCACGTTTCTCAAACCGAACTGCCAATAATGAGAGTTGGTTTCTCAGTGGGTGTGTCGCTGAGTGGAGAGAACTTGGAAACGTGAACAGGTTGGTGGTGAACCGTGGGCTTCTGCTTAGGGCTATGCTTCCTTCGTTAGTAACACACAAACACCAGTGACCGGAAATGAGACAGCTCAAACCGTTGAGGAGTAATGATGCTCTAAAGACAAAATGATATTTTGGAGTGTATATGCCACTGTGGGTCTCAGGATAGACTGTCTTCAGCAGTGGATCCCTATAATCATTATAAATTTTACGATTAGTGACAGCATTGGGCTGTCGCTCCATTTTGTCATGTACCTGACAATGGCATTAGAAAAGGGTTGCACCAAAAATGTAGATTCATCCTCTGGGGACTATGAATATCCACTGCTAATTCCACTGTAATCTGGCCAAAAGTTGTGAAGGTTGGACAGACTGACATTCAGTAAACAATGTTTCCTGAAGCGTTAGTATTGACTATTATTAGATTCAATCGAGTGTACATGAAGCCACTCACTGTTTTAACCACACCCTCAACCTTGTTTTGGTATATGGCATTGAAATTGAACATTTAATAATCTTTCCACAGAATAAGACGGTGTAGTCCCTCATCTTCCACAGAATCTTTCTTTATTGGACCATTATTTAATAATTTTTGAACTGCTACTGCTGGACTACACGCCATTAGGCAAAAATTCTTACTCTAAATGTCTGATATTGCTGTAGCCAAATTTAAGGAAGCACTTCCATCTGCATTTAATTCAATGTTATGTCTCAGTATTACAGAGTTCTCCTATGCAAATCACAGCCCCTCCCAAATTGACCATTTAGTCACTCGATTCTATCGCTCCTCTAAAAAAGAAGATAATAAAACAAAGAAGGTTAGCTCCATGGTATAACCCCCAAACCTGCAAATTAAAGCAAACATCACAAAAACTTGAAAGGAAATGGCGTTCCAACAACCAGGAAGAATCTCGTTTAGTCTGGCAAGATAGTCTTAAAACATATAGGAAGGCCCTCCGTAATGCCAGAGCAGCCTACTACTCATCATTAATAGAGGAAAATAAAAACAACCCCAGGTTTCTTTTCAGCACTGTAGCCAGGCTGACAGAGAATCACAGCTCTATTGAGCCATGTATTCCTATAGCGCTCAGTAGTAACGACTTCATGAGCTTCTTTTATGATAAAATTTTAACTAAACTTACTAACTTTAAATTTCAAACACAGGAATCTTGGAAACAGCTGTAGAGCCTGATGTGTGTTTTGGCTGCTTTGCTCCTGTCGATCTTCTTCAGCTGACTTCCACGATTAATTCATCTAAGCCATCAACATGTCTCTTAGACCCTATTCCAACTAGGCTGCTTAAAGACGTTTTACCCTTAGTTAGCACTTCTTTACTGGATATGATCAATCTGTCTTTATTAACAGGCTATGTACCACAATCCTTTAAAGTAGCTGTAATTAAACCGCTTCTTAAAAAGCCCACTCTTGATCCAGGGGTTTTAGCCAGCTATAGACCTATACCTAACCATCCCTTTCTCTCTAAGATCCTTGAGAAAGCAGTCGCCAATCAGTTGTGTGACTTTCTAAATAACAATAGTTTATTTGAGGATTTTCAGTCAGGATTTAGAGTGCATCATAGCACAGAGACAGCACTGGTGAAAATTACAAATGACCTTTTAATTGCATCAGACAATGGACTTGTCTTTGTACTTGTCTTGTTAGATCTTAGTGCTGCGTTCGACACCATTGACCATCACATTCTATTACAGAGACTGGAACATGTAATTGGCATTAAAGGAGCCGCACTAAGCTGGTTTAAATCCTATCTATCAGATCGATCTCAGTTTGTACATGTTAATGGTGAATCCTCCGTGCAAGCCCAAGTTAGTCACGGAGTTCCACAAGGTTCTGTGCTTGGACCGATTCTATTCACCTTATATATGCTTCCTCTAGGCAGTATTATTAGGAAGCACTCCATAAACTTTCATTGCTATGCAGATGATACCCAATTATATCTATTGATCAAGCCAGATGAAACTAATCAGTTAGCTAAACTTCAGGCATGCCTTATGGACATAAAGACCTGGATGACCTGCAACTTTCTGATGTTAAACTCTGACAAAACTGAAGTTATTGTACTTGGTCCCAAACACCTCCGAGACACATTATCTAAAGATATAGTTACTCTAGATAGCATTGCCCGGGCCTCCAGCAGCACCGTAAGGAACCTCGGAGTTATCTTTGATCAGGATTTATCCTTTAACTCCCACATGAAACAAACTTCAAGTACTGCCTTTTTTCACCTATGTAACATTGCAAAAATTAGGCACATCATGTCTCAAAATGATGCCGAAAAATGAATGCATGCATTTGTTACTTCTATGCTGGACTATTGCAATTCCTTATTATCCGGCTGCCCGAATAAGTCCCTTAAGACTCTCCAGTTGATCCAGAATGCTGCAGCACATGTACTGACAAGAATAGAAAATAAATCATATTTCTCCAATATTAGCATCTCTGCACTGGTTCCTTGTAAAATCCAGAATAGAATTTAAAATCCTTCTCCTCACCTAAAAAGTTCTTAATGTTCTGGCACTATCGTATTTTAAAGATCTCATAATACCACATTATCTAGAACACTGCGCTCTAGAATGCAGTGTTACAGAGTCTCCAAAAATAGAATGGCTCCTCTCCTGTGGAATCAGATCCCTGTTTGGGTTCGGGAGGCAGATACCATCTCCACATTTAAAAGTAGGCTTAAGACTTTCCTCCTTGATGGCCTGCTGGCCACAGAGCCTCTCCTGTGGCGTGGGTGAGTCCTGAACCATCCCTTAGTTATACTGCTATAGGCCTCGACTGCCAGGATACTTCCCATGATGCATCTCTTTTCTCTCTCCTCCTCTCTGTCTGTATGCATTTTTATCCTATTACTGCATGTTAATAACTCAACATCTTCTCTCTCTCGTAGTTCTGTGCTTTCTCGTTTCTCGTCTCTCTCCTTCTGTGGCTTTCAGCAGGTATATCTGCCTCCTGAGCTGCAGAGACTGAATCTGTGGTTGTGGGCCACCTGCTGCCCCCGTGTTCCTGCTCGACAACTGCTACTACAGTTGTTGTTATTGGCTCTTTTACCAATACTGACATTATTTTTCCTATAGCTGTCATTCCTATTATTACTAATTTATTAATATTAACACTACAATTACTATTCTACTATTTTTTTTTAAATCTACGTGGTATTTGCATTGTGCCTCTCTCGCCATCCTCATGAATTGAATTGATCTACTAGAGTGAATATCACTATAACATCAGAATGAAATAGGTGCTGATGTACAGTATTCACTACTCAATGAGAAAACCATTTTAAAAAACATGGGTATTCCTTTAAGTGCTAGAACATCCCCAGTCCTGTATC
>CM050851.1:5546981-5651981 GCA_027580175.1 Siniperca scherzeri | reverse complement strand
GGCTGCACAGGAGCAGGCCCTGAGCACCAGAGCAATAGAGGCCCAGATCTACCACACCAGACAAGACCCAAGGTGTAGGCTGTGCAAAGAGGCCCCTGAGACAATCCAGTACATAACTGCAGGGTGTAAGATGCTGGCAGGAAAAGCATACATGGAGCGCCATAACCAAGTGGCTGGCATAGTGTACAGGAACATCTGCACTGAGTATGGACTGGAAACCCTGAGGTCAAAGTGGGAAACACCTCCAAAGGTGGTAGAGAATGACCAAGCCAAGATCCTGTGGGACTTCCAGATTCAGACTGACAGAATGGTAATAGCGAACCAGCCTGACATCGTGGTGGTGGACAAACAGCAGAGGAAAGCCGTTGTGGTTGACGTGGCAATACCAAGTGATGGCAACATCAGGAAAAAGGAACATGAGAAACTAGAGAAGTACCAAGGGCTCAGAGAAGAGCTGGAGAAGGCCTGGAAGGTGAAGGCAACAGTGGTGCCCGTGGTCATCGGAGCACTCGGGGCAGTGACCCCCAAACTGGAGGAGTGGCTACAGCAGATCCCTGGAAGAACATGTAGCCCAGGGTAAAAATCCATCCATCCAAAAATAATCCAATCCAGTTTCCAGTTCAGGTTTTCCATTTCCTCCCTTCCAACCCTCTGTATTTAATGTAGTGCCATTCCATGTAGTTGCCAGTCCATGTTTTCCACCCTTTCTTTCCCTTGCCATAAGACACACCCCCTTTGTTTCAATTAGCCAATCACAGCCCTCTGCCTCAGTATAAAAGCTGTCCTGTCTTCTCTCAGCTCAGTTGTGTGGGAGAAAAGCCAGAGGACAGCAGCTGTAGAAACCAGAATCATCCGGTGATTGGCGTTGTCGTGTGTGCTGGGCAAAACGTTTCTTACTGAACTGGCCAGGTGCCCATTCAGGGTATATTCGATGGCGAGCTAGGCTCTGGAGCACACAACGTTCTTGTTATCCATCCAACACCCTTCGGTCTGGTAGGAGGCTGTACAGCCTGTCCTTTTACTCTCCCACCTCCTCGAGCTACGCAACCGCTGCAATATTCAACCCCCACGGACAATCGCGCTAACGGACATTTCAAATCACTCAATAACAAACATATGGGCTCAAACGCAGTGCACAGCCTCCGTGTTCTTCATCCTTAGTTGGGAGAACAGACATTGAATTTTGTTGTTTCCTTCTTGCCTCAATGAACAATATCTTGGACATTTGATTTAATTTAAAATTGATTGAAGTTGATTTTTGATTTATTTCTGCTGCAGTGGTTTATGTATATATTGGGTTCTGTTTATATTCACTTTTTGTACAATACACTTTTCCTTAATTCAACTATTCTGTCAATTGTTATTATTTACTGACCCCTGCCCTCCAGCAGCCGTTCCTAGTCTTCCTGATCAATTAGCCTACAGCATTCATCCTCAAACAGCTATTACAAATCTATTACACAGTACTAACAAACACTTGTTACAAACACCAGACATCTCGGTCCAGAAGAGTGCAGTATTAGGAACAGCAAAGATACTGCGCAGAACCCTCAAGCTCCCAGGCCTCTGGTAGAGGTCCCGAGCTCAAAGGATGAGACCACCCGCGGAGGGTGAAGGACAAGGTTTTTTTTTCATATATATATATTAATACACACATTCTCTTCTACCAGTTAAAGGACGGTAGCATTATCCTCTTCACATTTCCAAATTCCCTTTGTGTGCAATAAACTCTCAGTCTCATCTCGGTGTCTCCGGTCTGCTCTGTCCGTAACACATAGCATTTAGCATTGGTTTATTATTGGTTTATTTATTCTGAGGAGGCTGAGGTCCTTCAACATCTGCCGGACAATGCTGAAGATGTTTTATGAGTCTGTGGTGGCCAGTGCTATCCTGTATGCTGTTGCATGCTGGGGCAGCAGGTTAAGGGTAGCGGACGCCAACAGACTCCACAAACTGATCCGTAAGGCCAGTGACATTGTGGGGGTGGAGCTGGACTCTCTGGCGGTGGTGTCAGAGAGGAGGATGCTGGCCAAACTACATGCCATCCTGGACAGTGTCTCCCACCCACTCCATGACGTGCTGGTCAAGCAAAGGAGTACCTTCAGCGGAAGACTCATCCCCCCCAAAAAGCACCACAGAGCGCCACAGGAAGTCATTCCTGCCTGTGGCCATCAAACTCTTTAACTCCTCCCTCTAAGTGTCAGTCTGTATGACCCTAGGTCACTAAATTGGACATTGATCATTACATCTCTGCCATACTTGAAATAATTGTGCAATATTCTGTGTATTACTCCTGTGCAATATTTAGTTTTTCCTATTTATTGATATTATTCATACATTCATATTCATATCCATTACTGCTGTGCAATATCTTAATAATCTCAATAAGCTACACTTAACTCGACAGTACATGCACCACTACTTATTACTTATATTATTACATTGTATTATTATACTGTATTATCATCATCAACCAGTAATCCCACTTGGTACTTCACACTTATTTTATTTTACACTTATACCCACCTGGTACTTAATTTATTTTCTGACCTGTTTTTATAGTGTATTGTATTATATTTTTGCTAGTATTTTCTCCTGTGTGCACTGACGTAAAGGCGAGTTGCTGTAACAAAGAGGTTCCCTTCGGGGATCAATAAAGTATTTCTGATTCTGATTCTGATTTCAACTCAGGTTTTATTTTTGTAGCTCTGTCTAGATAGTTCTAGATACTCATCAAAGTAATTGCTGAAATCTCAGGGGAAAAAACATTTCAACGAGGCTACAAACACGAGCAGACACTTGTACAGGTTGAAAACAAATCTAGAGGTTAGTCAAATCTATTTGGAAGACAAAACTAAGACTAATGGTAAAAGTACAATCCAAACCCAACTGTCTATTATAAATATCCATCACAGTTTATAGACGGACTTCTTGGTTCAACTTTGAGCTACTATACTTAATGTAGCTGTGCGCACTTGCAGATTGACACATTGTTCCTCTTACAAATGAAATGTTGAGGCCATAAGTAATAAAATGCACCACTGCTTAACTCAATGTTACCATGGGTTTTGCTATGGCCTTACTTGGTCTGGTATGAGAAGTAGCTTATTGGGGCTAGTTCAATCAATTCAGTCAATTTTATGTACATCTAACAATTAACAATTACATTGTATTTAATTCAACTTCTAACTAAACTACATGAAGGTAATGAATTGACTATTCCCAACCTAACAGAAGCCTTCTTATTATGCCTTTGTTTCATCTGAATTCTGTTTGAACAACTATATCAACCATGTGGGTCCCTGCTCCATGGCATCTCAGAGCAATATGAATCATCTAAAGGTCGTAAAATATGTACAATTATTTTTTGCCACGCTTAATTACAGTTGCCTGTTGTGAAGGGGTCTGAGACAGTAATTGGCAGCTGGGTCTTTTTTATCTTAAGCAGGGAAGGTAAAGCTGCTGCAGCTAAAACGAACATCCAAGCTTCATCCAGAGTGAAAGAGTGGACCCAAACAAATTAGATGGAGAATAGTGTGGTGTACTTGATGAGGTTGAATGTGGGAGACTGGAGAAGGAGAGGATCATATGTTTCCTGATTGGCAAGGTAACTCCTGTAAATCTGTGGTTTTCATCTGTAGTCAGCTTGCTGCTCTTCCGTATTGAAATATAGTTGCATATTTGCCAAAGTTTTATGCTAGTAGTTCTGCATACTGTCTGTGGTTTCAGTTATGGTTTCTGCTGCATGCTGTTACTACTACTACCGCAAATCATTTCACCTTTTTGTCATGTTTCCTATGAGAAATCATTTGCATGGTGATGTACAGCATGTGTGCACACATTTTAATGGGTAACTCCACCTATTTTACCAAAGGTAATTTTACTTAGTTTTGTCAAGTCCGAGATAATCACCCCAGATTATGTCATCATATTGGCGTGGGCTTTGCGATTACAAATTTAAAATGGAGAGCCTGCATTACAGAAGTTATGTTTCATGTCTTAACCAAGTTAGAGCTGCAAATAGGAATTGTTTTCATTTTAGATAAATGTGCATTCATATTGTTTAGTTGATGAAATGTAATTTTTTTTACAAAAAATGACCATCATAATTTCCTTTATATATATATATATATATGACAAAGAAAGCAGCAAATCCTGACATTTGAGAAGTTTGAACTAGCAGATGTTTGGTATTTTGGCTTGAGAAATAATGATTAATCGATTATCAAAACTGCTGGTGATTAATTTTATTTTAATCGACTTAGCGATTAATATATAATAAACTATTCTTTTAATTCTTTAGTGATAAGTAGAAACAGAACTGCTACAGCTGTAGCAGTAATGGCTTAAAGGATATTAAAATATGATCATCATGATCATTAATAGAGTGCTGCACGAATGAGTCCTTGACTAAATAATGGTTAAAAAAGTAAGAGAATAAAAAGTGATTGAACTTGAGTTTAGCTGTCAAGAATAATCAATATTTGCAATATTTGTATTTAAATAACAGAATTTAACTCGACCACCCTTGACAAAGGGAAAATTAACAAATTAATTTAGTCTCAATCTAAGGGTTGCTACAAGGTTCTTGACCCGTAAACAGTGACCGTCACATGTCATACACATGAACTACGGAATAGAGTTACAGGCCGCGGCATCAATCCCCTGTTGATTGTCGAATTGAACAATTTTGGCTTAGCTCTTTAAAACAAATCCAATCAAAAATCATTCAAGGTTTAAGGTTAGGGTCCACAGGTATGAAATCATGAATTTGATCAATATTAATTCCAGGAATTACCTCAATCACTTTATATGTGGGTAACAAAACTACATCAAAGACATCCTGAATGCCAAGAGGAGGGCCTTTACTGATGGTAATAGGAAGGAGGTGAGGGCTATCCAGGCCGACCTGAAGGTGAAGATCAGGGAGGCCAAGGAGAAGTACAGGAGGAAGCTGGAGCGGAAACTCCAGCAGAACAACATGAGAGAGGTCTGGAGCGGCATGAAGAGCATCACTGGCTTCAGACCGACTGACAGCAGAGGAGTTGAAGGCAACTTGGACAGGGCCAACGAACTTAATCTGTTCTTTAACAGATTCGACACACCAGCTCCTGCTCAACCCCCTCTAACTCAGCTGCTGTCAGCCCTCAGACTCCTCTGTGTCCACTGCTCCCCCTCCCCCATCTTCCTGGCAGAGTCCTACTCCCCCTTCAACTGGCTATCAGGCTAACAGCCCTCTTCACACTACTAATGGCTCGCCCCCTCCCCCGACTGTAACCTCTGCTGTGTGCCTGACTACTGACCAGGTGAGAGGACAGCTGATGAAACTCCACTCAAACAAGGCTGCAGGCCCCAATGGAGTTAGCCCCGGGGTGCTAAAGGCCTGTGCTCCCCAGCTATGTGGAGTCCTTCAACATGTCTTTAACCTGAGCCTGAGTCTTCAAAGGGTCCCTGTTCTGTGGAAGACATCTTGCCTCGTTCCTGTGCCGAAGACGCTGTGTCCCAGTGGCTCCAAGGACTACAGACACTGACACTGACTTCCCACATAATGAAGACCCTGGACAGACTGGTGCTGGAACAGCTGCGGCTCATGGTCAGACCCCTCCTAGAACCCCTTCAGTTCGCCTACCAGCCCCGGTTGGGAGTTGAGGATGCTGTCATCTTCCTGCTGAACCGCATCTACACCCACCTGGACAAACCGGCAAGCATGGTGAGGATCATGTTTTTTGACTTCTCCAGTGCTTTCAACACCATCCGGCCAGCCCTGCTGGGTGAGAATCTGGCAGAGATGCAGGTGGATGCCGCCCTCGTTTCCTGGATTGTGGACTACCTGGCTGGCAGACCACAGCACGTGCGCCTGCGGCACTGTGTGTCGGACAGCGTGGTCAGCAACACTGGGGCCCCTCAGGGGACTGTCCTCTCTTCCTTCCTCTTCACCATCTACACCACGGACTTCAGCTACCACACAGTCCTGCCACCTTCAGAAGTTTTCTGATGACTCTGCTGTGGTGGGATGTATCAGCGGTGGTGATGAGTCTGAGTACAGGGCTGTGGTGAGGAAATTTGTCTCATGGTGTGAGCAGAACCATCTGCAGCTTAATGCGACAAAGTCTAAGGAGCTGGTTGTGGATCTACGAAGGGCCAAGGGACCAGTGACCCCGGTTTCCATCCAGGGGGTCAGTGTGGACATGGTAGAGGATTACAAGTACCTGGGAGTAAACATGGACAATAAACTGGACTGGGCTAAGAACACTCAAGCTCTGTACAGGAAGGGCCAGTGCTGCCTCTATTTTCTGAGGAGGCTGAGGGCCTTCAACATCTGCCGGACAATGCTGAAGATGTTTTATGAGTCTGTGGTGGCCAGTGCTATCCTGTATGCTGTTGCATGCTGGGGCAGCAGGCTGAGGCCACTAACAGACTCAACAAACTGATTCGTAAGGCCAGTGACATTGTGGGGGTGGAGCTAGACTCATGGATGGTGGTGTCAGAGAGGAGGATGCTGGCCAAACTATATGCCATCTTGGACAGTGTCTCCCACCCACTCCATGACGTGCTGGTCAAACAAAGGAGTACCTTCAGCGGAAGACTCATCCCCCCAAAAAGTACCACAGAGCGCCACAGAAAGTCATTCCTGCCTGTGGCCATCAAACTCTTTAACTCCTCCCTCTAAGGGTAGTCTGTATGACCCTAAGTCATTAAACTGGACATTGATCATTACATCTCTGCAATACTTGACATAATTGTGCAATGTTCTGTGTAATACTCCTGTGCAATATTTTAGTTTAAAATTCCCTATTTATTGATATTGATATTACTCATACCTCTATTACTGCTGTGTAATATCCTCCGTCTCATTATAACCTTACAGTTTTTTCCAATTGCTAACACACAATTTTTCAAACTTGTCTGGTTTTATCAAAACACTTAACACAATTCACAAAACCACACACCCAAACTGCAAAATACCTCATATATCCTGCTAAATGAAGCACTGCAACCGAAACTACACATAACATTATCAAAATAAAACTTTTGCATGAAATGGCACACACTTCATTCATATTACCAGATTTTTGCGTAGCCACCTACACACTGTAAACAAGTCAGTGCAACATATGCACAGCAGATATATTTACATGGGACTGAACAAAAATATTCTTACAAAAACAGTAAACTGAAAAAGAAAATTTCTGAAAAAAATATATTACAGTAAAAAAAAAGAGGCAAGAAAAATAATTAGGCAGCATTTTGCCGCACAGCCGGGTCTGGCCACAATGCCTCGTCAACATCACAGGCAATATCTTCCCTTGCCAGACATCGAGGGAAGAAGCGCCTTGAGTGCCTTATCCATCCCTGAATTGCACCCACATCAATCTCATCACATGCCTCTTCCATGGCCTGCACAAGAGGCATGCGCACAAAGGGCTGCCGGTCGTATACCTTCCACCGCCATGCCGAAAAGAATTCTTCTATGGGGTTCAGAAATGGTGAGTATGGTGGGAGGTATTGCACGAGAAATGTTGGGTGGTCAGCAAACCAGTTTTGGACTGGGGCTGCACGATGAAAGCTCACGTTGTCCCATACTACAACGTACCGGTTTCTTTGATGGTCTGCATCATTCATACGCTCTGGTGGTATGAGAATGTTGTGAAGTCTGTCCAGAAATGTGAGAATATGGGCTGTGTTGTATGGTCCAAGGTTGGCATGACGGTGGAGGACACCATGCATATTGGAGATGGCAGCGCACATTGTGATGTTCCCACCACGTTGGCCAGGAACATCTATAATGGCTCTGTGGCCAATGAGGTTTCTCCCCCTTCTTCTGGTCTTTGCTAGGTTGAACCCAGCCTCATCTATAAAGATGAACTCATGTGGGATTGCATGAGCATCCATTTCCAGTACTCCCTGAAAACAAAGAACAAAAATCAGTCAATATGGTGTTATCCAGTACACTGGGAAACAATGTTGCGTGTAGTGTACTGCAGTCAATATAGTACTTACATCCACATATGCTCGTCTGAACTCTTTGTTTCTTTGAGAGTTTCTCTCAAACGGCACCTTTATAAAGTTGTTTCATTCTGATTTGGTTTCGCTTGAGAATGCGAGCCAATGTGGACAGACTAACTCGTTGAATGTTGTTGAATAAGGTGTTGTCTTGGATGATGTGGCTTTGAATTTCTCGTAATCTGATTTCATTATTTTCCAAAACCAAGTTTACAATGGCAGCTTCCTGTACCCGGTGAACATTTGGCCCCTTCCTCCACCATGGTGTCGTCTCTCAGTCCTTTAGAAAAATAAAATAAAATATATATAGGGCTTGGACAATGCAGCCTAAATATTTTCCCCACAGTAGAGTACATTGTACAGGAAACTTGTACAGTTCATGAATGGCTGATGTCATACACTAAGTAAACAGGTGTCACCCAACTGATACACTATGGCATGGGGTATACTACATGTGTACTACATGAAATTTTGGTTACATACGTGTTCTGCAGTCTAAAGGTCCGGATGACAGAGGCGACAGTAAAACGGCTCAAGTTTGGCTGCACTCTCTGTCCAGCCTCACGCATTGTCAGCCCATGGTTGATGACATGATCTACTAAGGTTGCTCTGATTTCATTTGAAAGTGTTTGTCTTCTTTGGCCATGAACTCCTCTACCTGCTCTACCCCTACCTCTCACTCTTCCTCCCCCTCTTATTCTCAACCTCCCTCTTCCTCTTCCTCTCTCTGCAATGTCTTCCATTGTTGTTGTAAAATAAAAGGTTCTCACCTGTGGTCTTTTCACAGTGCTTACATCCTGATTTAAGTGTTAACAATTAACCATTGAGGTGTTTGGCCAGGTGGCACATGTAATTGGCCAATTAGCTCATGTAGTGTCATTTTGAATGGCAGTGTTTTGAAATGGCAAACATGTGACTTTATGTCAGATTGTTGTGTCTTATGCAGAGAACTGTGTTCAGTGCATTTAAAAAGTGCCATTTTGAAATGCAAAATGTGTGTAAAGCAGAAAAGGTGTTTAGACTTTTGGAGATTTGAGAAGAAGTTTTGCTCTCTGTGTGTCAGTTTAAATAATTGTGCTGTGCATGTCATTTTAGTGTGTTAGCAATTGGAAAAAACTGTAATAAGCTACACTTAACTTGACAGTTCATGCACTTATACCGTATTATTATCATCAACCGGTAAACCCACTTGGTACTTAATATATTTTCTAACCGGTAATATAGTGTATTATATTTTTTGCTAGTACTTCTATTCCTGTGTGCGCAGACGTAAAGGCGAGCTGCTGTAACAAGAGTTTCCCCTTGGGGATCAATCAAGTATTTCTGATTCTGATGAATTTGAATGGTGACTGCAAAATAGGGAGTCTGCAACCCATATTAAGTGGGTCAAGATTCGTTGGCACTCTCATTTACTTTAATGTATACGAAGAGTGCATTCTGGAATCCATAAATTTGCACGAATTAGGGTCCATTTTGTAAATTTTGTCCACTAGGGGTAGTAGAGAGCTTCAAAATGAGTTCCAGGGGCACAGAGTGTTACGAGCACCAGGGGCACGAAACTTTGGCAGTTGCAGCTATTTGTATGTAAATCAGGGAGGGGTGCTTAAGAGTGGGTCCACAGGTTCGGCTGGTGGGCAAGGTTCCTGGAGGGGGTATCAGGGTCAGGGAGCCATCCCCGGGGCTGAGAGCCTGCTGTGGGGCATGGAGACTCTCAATACCCCTGATTCCTGGAGGTCCCAGGGGCATTGAGAAGCTCCTTCCCCATGAATGAGAGCCTGTGCTGCGGCATGGAGACCCAGCATAAGCCGGTCCTGGTTCCTGGAGGTCCCAAGAGCATTGAGAGCCTCCTTCCCCAGGAATGAGAGCCTACCGTGGGGCATGGCTCTCCGTATGTATGAATTCAGGAATTCATATTCCTGGTTGCTGGAGATCCCAGGGGCATTGAGAGCCTACTTCCATAGGAATTAGAGCCTGCTTCCCAGGTCTTAGAGCCTGTCCTGGCTCATGGAGACCCAGCATGAGTCGGACCAGGTTCCTAGAGGTCCCAGGAGCATTGAGAGCCTGCTTCCCCAGGAATGAGAGCCTGTCTTGGGACATGGAGACCCTCATGAGCCGGTGCTGGTTCCTGGAGGTTCCAATTCATGTATCCGAGCCACCCCTCCATATTTGTTCTCTGGTGAGGGAGCATGGACACAAAACCCACTAATGAGGGCTCTTGGTATGTATGAATTCATGAGTTCATATTCCTTGTTCCCAGAGGTTCCAGGGGCATTGAGAGCCTCCTTCCCCAGGAATTAGAGCCTGTCCTGGGTCATGGAGACCCAGCATGAGCCGGTCCTGGTTCCTGGAAGTCTCCCCAAGAATGAGAGCCTCTTCTGGGGCACAGAGAACTAGCTGGAGTGGGACCTGGTTCCTGGAAGCCTCCCCAGGAATGAAAGCCTCTCCTGTGGCATGAAGAAGCAGCCAGAGGGTGGCCTGGTTCCTGGAAGTCTCCCCAGGAATGAGAGCCTCTCTTATGGCATGGAGCCCCAACATGAGCCGGTGCTGGTTTCTGGAAGTCTCCCCTGTATTGAGAGCCTCTCCTGTAGCATGGAGAACCAAGCTGGAGGGGGCCTTGTTCCTGGAAGTCTCCCCAGGAATGAGAGCCTCTCCTGGGGCATGGAAAAGCAGCTTGAGAACACCCTGGTTCTTGGAAGTCTTCCCAGGAATGAGAGCCTGTCCTGTGGCATGGAAACACAGCATGAGCCAGTCCCAGTTCCTGGAGGTCCCAGGGGCATTGAGAACCTGCTTCCCAGGAATGAGAGCCTGTCCTGGGCCATGGAAACCCAACATGAGCTGGAAATTATTAATATTATTATTGTTATTATGAAATTAATAATTCAGTATAAAGACAGCATAAAGTTATTGAAGTTTAAGTGGGAGTAATGGAAGAAATAGGCTAATTGTAGTTTCTGTGCAAGTGAATTTTTTTGTAAGTTATGCACATTATATAGCTTACCTGTACTTGATGCATTGCTCACCTAGTGGTGGCATGGATGGTGTTATACCGCCATTTCTGCTCAGTCCTCGGCGGTGATTATCGGTGTCATCAGCTAGCATTTCAGTGGGTAGCCACTGTCACAGAGGAGCAGCCTTTTCATTATTCCAGCCTTGAAGTCCTGATATAACACACCTTGTGTGCGTTGTGGTGGAAGCTTTACACCTGCTCCTACCTAGGCGTACATTTCAAGCCAATTTTACTTCTGTTGGGTGTGGTCAGAAGTGTGCTTTGTTGCACGTATAACCACATCCAACAGTGATGTCACAGGGTCCTGGGGTACATCGGTTCATAAGTGCAGCAAGGTGAAAAGTTAAACCACTTTGAGGTCAGCAAAAACAAGATTTAAAAAGTAAATTTTTAGTTAGTTCAAAGTTGATTCTGGCTCCTGATACCCACATTATGTAGAGCGCCTGTAATATATGAAGCTGAACCTTCTTACGGGTCCATTAAATAATCACGCGGTTCAGTGAGGACTGACTTTTGTGTTAAAGCAAGGGTAGGTAATGTATTTCAAAATGATTTTTTGTTCTTGAAATTCTCTTTACATCCCGGTGAAATTCTCTTTACATCCCGGCAGCAATCAATAAATCAAATCTGAAAAAAAAGAAAAGAATCCGGTATCTGTGGCTGTCACAGGCCAGTAATAAGCCCATCCAAAATGGCTGGCCTACCTGCCTGTCTACCTACCTACCTGCCTACCTGCACGCACCCTGCCTGGGAACTCCTTGCACATGGAAATGTGTTTTGGGGGAGTGGCTTTGGAGGGAGGCCTGAAGGGAGGGGTGGGGTGAGGTTTTTTCCGGTTGGATACTTTCAAAATCTAGCTGTCTCTTGCTAGTTTCTCTAACGTAACCTACCCTAGCTTTACTATAGTAGAAACCTGGGAAGAGTATGCAACCAGTAATCCACCAACCACAGATGCTATAGTTGCTGTGGGACATGTGCAGTTTCCTGTAGATCTTGTAGAATCTCTAGGGCCTGCTAATGTAACTACTCCATAGAATGACATACCACTGCTGGCAGAGTCATTGGGATGGTTAAGATTCTAGGTTTCTGTCTGGGTTGCTTTCACATGCTATTTTATATTTTTCAATAAAACAGAACACATTGACTGTAAGTGTATGCATGTAATAAATTAAAGTCATCTTCAGACAGGAATATCAGAGACTGCATCTCTTTTCTACTTACCTATCAAAGATGTTTGAATCCAGGTTTCTGAAGTTCCAGTAAGCCAAATCAAAGTCTGAGAGTTCAGTGAGTGAGTAAATCTCTGTATCATAGTTCACAGTCACCCTGCACTGCTGGCATCTGTGCTTCCATACCTGCTACTGCTCTGCAAGCTGCACAACCAGGTAGGTGACAAACCAGGAGTCAGGGCGACCGGAGTGAGGTGAGGAGTGGAGAAATGGAAGCTGTGAAACTCATGTGCTTGCTATTTTACACACAGAACACACCAAATATTTTTTCTGTCTCATTCTCGTTTCTTTTATTCTCTATTTATTTATTTCCCTCATTAGTTGTGAGGGTTGCTAGGTGATCCGATGTTACCCTACGTCCCTCAGAGCGGGCCTGCCTGGAAAGTCATATATGAAAAGCTCTCCAGCCTCTTTTCAGCTGTGAGTGAGTCCACTCCGTGGCGGGTGGCCTCTTTAATTGGACCTGGAGAGGTTGAGGCCGAGTCAAAACAGCCCTGTCAGATTCCACTTGCGCTGTGAAAGGAGGGCAGGAGCTCTCATTTACTATGTGGAATGGTGATTTGCAGTAAGAGGTCTGGGAGCCATTTGCTACAGCACAGGAGTAATAAGAGGGGAAAAAAGCTAATGAAAGTGAATATGCAGAGACACTTCTTTATGGAGAGGGTGACAGTGGATAAAAATACAGGTTGGATGGAGGAAAGAATTAGACAAAGGGTGATGCATTTCACACAAAAATTTTCAGATCTACTGTGTACAAAATGGTTACTTCCAATCACGGTAAACACAGATATAATACTTTTTAAACACTTGACATGTTGGATCCAGAAAAATGCTAGATCTCCATGGTGGTACTGCTCAGAAAGGCAGTGGATTTTGGCTTCCTGATGTTGATTTAATTTTAGTCTTAGTTTTTTTGACAAAAATGCATATTAGTTTATGTTCAATTTTAGTCATTAGAGTTTTGTTAGTTTGTCAACAAAAACTAAAAACATTTTAGTCTACTCTTCATCAGTGAAATTTTAGACAAATTCTTGTCACACATTTAAAATTAATAAGTCTTTTCATTCATTCTGAGGCTAATCTTTTATACAGTTAACATGGCTACAGGTAACTGTACACATCTATCGTGGAAAAAGTGGAAAAGGCACTGTTTACTGGTTTATACGAGACTGTAATCATTCACACAGACTCTCCTCAGTAAATCCAGTTTTCATTCTCACACTGGATTTTGAACAGAACTGCTCTTTCTCTCTGTCGATCCTGCTCACTCAGCATCAGCTACCTGTGCTCTCCGCTGCAGAGCAGCATCACTATTCAGAGGGTGTATTCACAGTGAGAAACTAAAACATCAGATGTTATTAATGCACTAATATTAGTCTAGAGGAAGATGTAGATGGTTGACATCCCTCATTACTCCTACACATATTCTTACTGAACATGAAATGTAGCTGATAGAAAGTATATGCTTGTTTACTCGGAGGGTTATGTGCGGGCCTATTTCTTAGCTGGACCAGTTGCCAGGTGACTAGTGGAGATTCTAGGAAGTTACTGGTCCTGGGCAAGAAATAGTCCTGCACATAAACCACAATAAAAATTGTTGTTTTTACACTTTGGTTTTTGTATGTTCATTAGAGTTTGAGTGAGGATGAGAATCAGAATCAGAAATACTTTATTGATCCCCGAGGGGAAACTCTCTGTAGCAAAAGAGAGTTTCCCCTCGGGGATCAATAAAGTATTTCTGATTCTGATTCAGACTGAAAACAGCCCTGCATTAAAACAGTGCAGGGGCCTGCATTGATAGGGGAGTGTTGTTTAAAGTATCGCTGAGACAATGAAGAATAATCCAGGAAGTCCAGCTGGAGTAACAGATTAAGCATTTAAAGGCTTATTAGATGCCAAAACACTGCACAACAGTTTGTAATACTCACAGACAGGACTTTACAACTCTGAAACGTTATCACTGCAGCAGCTATTTCATGTTTCGTCACAATGATTGCGAGGTAAACAATAGAAATACGGTGTCCACATTATAAAGTAATTTACCAGGAATGTGTGCTTCTATGTATTTGACTGGTCAATGCAGTATATTGTCAGATGACGTTGCGTTGCGGCAAAAGTTGAAACAGGTTCAACTTTGTTGCCGGAGCCCCCTGCATTGCCACCCCCGCTGGGTCGACAGACTGGCTCCATTCAAATGAATGAGAGAGCTGTGTTTTTTCACGCAGGGCTGAAGTCGATTTAGAGGTGCTGGTAGGCAGATTTTGTTACTTTTAGTCAGAGCCAGGCTAGCTGTTTCCCCATTTCCAATCTTTATGTTAAGCTAAGAAAAGTGGCTGCTGGCCCCAGCGGTGATTCCAGGATTTTTTAAATGAGGTGGCACGGGGGGGACCAAGAACAAGTCAGGGGGTGGCACATGGGAATCAGAAAATTCAATCGGAAATGAATACAGCATTGAAAATTGGCTTAGAAACATTGGGCTCTTGCACAAGAGCCTGATAATCGTTTTGTATTGAATAACTGTTCTGCATGGATTGGACAACACAATTTTTTCCTACTAAATATAAAGCATCACATAGGCACAGGGACGCTGGAAGTCAGTCACAGTTGCTGAGAGAAGGTCAGTCTATATAATGACGTGATACTAAATGGTTAGCGATATTCATGTTTTTTGTATTAATTTGAATGTCCAGGATAACTTATAATTAGTAGTTATTAACAACTGTACTACTGTATGTCAAAGCAGCCACAGCAACTACACAGTCAACAATACGGAACTAATGCATGAGAACTGCAAGGAGATGAAGAGGGAGAGACATCGTCTAGACGCGGGTGAGAGATGTGACCCACGAGCTGTTCCTCATAGTTTATAATAATGCAGCGCAGTGAGGATACAGGCGTTTCATAGAGGAGACGAGCGTATATAACGCAGATCTATCTGTTTACTGTTAACAGAGACTGTAGTCTGCAGTGTTGTTCATACACTTAACTGATAAACCACAGAATTGTAGAGTAACATTAGGCTTCATGATCAAAGAAAGCTTTTATATCACGTCAACACTTCTATCCATATTCACACGCTCCCTCTCTCTCTCATATACATTAGCTCTGTCTCTCTCTCTCTCTCTCTCTCTGCTGCGAGTCTGCGTCGCACTTTTTTTTCAATTGTTGTTTTTTAGAATGGTTTTAGGGGGTGCTGCAGCCACCTCAGCACGCCTACTTCCTGTGTCCATCACAGCATAGGCATTCATTATTAATTTGTGTTTTTTTGTGTGTGTATGTTCTCCGCACTCCACGTACTGAGCTTGAAATCTGTGTCTGTTCATGTGGGTTATCTTCACCAGCGCTGTTAAGTAGCGATTGGCTGCGAATCAGGCAGTGATTGACAGCGCTCTGATCCAATTGCCAGATTGACGGTACTTTACTTTGGGGGGGGGGTAATCATATTTCACGGGGGTGCCACCCATTTAGACACGCCCCAGGCTGGCCCTAAAATAATATTTACTATACAGACGAGAGAGTTATATCGATTTTTTTTTCAATTCAATTCAAAGGTGCTTTATTAGCATGGGAAACAGACGTTTACATTGCCAAAGCAAGTGTGACATAAAAACAATGTACACAAACACAAGAATTGTGATTTTGCTGTTAAAAATATATATACAGATTTTATACTTTGGCTTTTCGTTTCATCTTTCCAGTGTTACAAATAGGTTTCTTTACATTGTGTTATAATTAGGTCTACTCTGATTGGTGTTTGGAGAGGAGTGTTGTTGTGAGACTGGTCAGTGTGTCTGAGAAGGGACAGTTAGTCTCAGCACCAGCGGACTTCTGGGCTCAGTTCATGGGTTTGGAGGGTTTTGGAATGGAGATTGTCTAGGGGGCTGGATTTGAGGTGAAATTTGAGTGCTCTCTTTAGAATAATTATCAGAGGGTATCTGCCTAATTTAAATCTTAATGTCAGGTTCAAGATACCTAGAACATTTAAATCATATACAAGGAAAGAAAGACAAAGGCATTAACTTAAGTTTTACTCGAGGAGAGTAAGCATAGATGCATTCAGTTACATCTCCTACTCACTCTGAAGTGCATCCATGCAGCCTCCTCTTTTTTATTCAGTTTAGGAGATTCCCTGTTACATAGTTTTCTAAAGGGTGGGGGAAGTATATACTACTACAATAAGAAAAGAAACAAAGTGGTGTTGTCAGGTCTATCTCGTGAGAGCGGCCTTGATGGAAGCCACAACTCATGAGACCATCTGGTGTGGTGTCAGCCTGCCCTATCGGTATGGCAGGGTGCATTCCTGTTAATCTCACAGACACAAGTTTAATAACACACATATACACACAGCATTGCTGTGTACTTTAAAGGCTACTAAGAACAAAACATAAATGGGATAACTTATGTACATTTTTATTCTAACACCTATCTATCAGATCGATCTCAGTTTGTACATGTTAATGGTGAGTCCTCCGTGCACACCAAAGTTAGTCAAGGAGTTCCACAAGGTTCTCTTCTTGGACCGATTGTATTAACCTTATATATGCTTCCTTTAGGCAATATTATTAGGAAATTAAATTTTCAATTATTTTTCAATTTTATTTATTTATATAGCGCCAATTCAGAACAGATGTTATCTCATTGCACTTTTGCTATAGAGCAGGTCTAGACCGTACTCTTTATAATATTAACTACAGAGACCCAACAAATCCCACCATGAGCAAGCATTTGGCGACAGTGGCAAGAAAAAACTTCCTTTAAGAGGCAGAAACCTTGGACAGAACCAGAGTCAATGGTGGGCGGCCATCCACTGCTGCCGTGTTAGGTTTTGATAGAGAGGGGGAGAAGGCACAATGCAAATACCACATAGAATTTTTTTTAAAATAGCAGAATAGTAATTGTAGTGTTAATTTTAATAAATTAGTAATAATAGGAATTACAGCTATAGGAAAAATAATGTCAGTATTAGTAACAGAGCCAATAACAACAACTGTAGTAGCAGTGGTCGAGCAGGGACACGGGGGCAGCAGGTGAACCACAACCACCAGGGGCTGCAATTTGCATAGAAGTCCTCTGTTATATTGAGACATAACATTGAATGAAATGCAGATGGAAGTGCTTCCTTAAATTTAGCTACAGCAATATCAGATAGACATCTAGAGTAAGAATTTTTGCCGAATGGAGTGTAGTCTAGCAATAGCAGTTCAAAAATTATTAAATAATGGTCCGATAAAGAAGGATTCTGTGGAAAGACTATTAAATGTTCAATTTCAATGCCATATACCAGAACAAGGTCGAGGGTGTGGTTAAAACAGTGAGTGGCTTCATGTACACTCTGACAAAAGCCAATCGAATCTAATAATGAGATAAACGCAGTACTAAGGGTATCATTTTCAACGTCTACATGAATATTGAAATCACTTACAATAATTACTTTATCTGTTTTAAGGACTAAACTTGAGACCACAGACACCATCTCCACATTTAAGAGTAGGATTAAGACTTTCCTCTTTGATAAAGCTTATAGTTAGGGCTGGCTTGGGTGAGTCCTGAACCATCCCTTAGTTATGCTGCTATAGGCCTAGACGGCTGGGAGACTTCCCATGATGCATCTCTTTCCTCTCTCCTCCTCTCCCTCTCCATCTGTATGCATTTTTATCCCACTGATGCATGTTACTAACTCGACATCTTCTCTCTCCCATAGTTTTGTGCTTTCTCATCTCTCTCCTCTCGCCTTCTGTCGCTTTCAGCAGGTATTTCTGGAGCTGCAGAGACTGGATCTACCCCCGTGTCCCTGCTCGACAACTGCTACTACAGTTGTTGTTATTGGCTTTGTTACTAATACTGTCATTATTATTCCTATGACTATCATTCCTGTTACTATTACTTTATTAATATTAATTACCATTACATTATTGCTATTTTAAAATTCTACATGGAATTTGCATTGTGCTTCCCTCTCTCCCACCCCCCTTCTCTCTCTCAAAACCTAACACGGCAGTGGCAGATGGCCGCCCACCATTGAGTCTAGTTCTGCCCAAGGTTTCTGCCTGTTAAAAGGAAGTTTTTTCTTGCCACTGTCGCCAAGTGCTTGCTCATGGTGGGATTTGTTGGGTCTCTGTAAATATTATTATAAAGAGTACAGTCTAGACCTGCTCTATAGGAAAAGTGCAATGAGATAACATCTGTTATGAATTGGCGCTATATAAATAAAATTGAATGGAACTGAATCAATTCTGCTCTATATGCATTTGTTGGTGTTTTTTTTGTGTACGTGTAAAATCTATCTGCAGAATACTGCATATGAAGATTCTGTTGGATTTTTGTCCCAACAGGTATAGCTATGATGACTGAGTGGACCCCATACTTCACTACCATACAGCACAATTTTCCGGATGACACTATCAAATTTTTTAAGCCAGATTTTAATTGGAATTTGGAAAGTTAGGGGTTAGGAAAATATTAGTTTTCTTCATATTTACTGCTAGGGCCCAGTTCTGGTAGTACTTTTCTACTATGTACAGCTGTTGCTGTAGTACTTGTTTAGTAGGAGACAATAGAACAAGTTCATCAGTATAAAACAGAGTCTTCACTTCTCTATCTAGGAGGGAGAGGCCAGGAACAGCACATTGATCCAACTGAACAGCAAGTTCATTTTTATATGCATTAAATAAAGTCAAACTTAAATTGCCACCCTAACGACACCTCATCTCCGGGTGAAGAATTCAGTCTTTTGTCTGATTTTTCCCCACTCTCATGAATGGGGAAAATGAGCCCTTTACACCAGATGTCAGGAAAACATCCTGACTGTAAAAAATAATGTTGAACAACTTCAGCACTGCACCCTGCATCTCTGGGGTGCTGCATTTGAGCATTTCATTTTTAATACTGTCTGAACCACAAGCTTCCCTTGCCCAGAGAGATTTTGTCTGTGTGGTCAATTATTCCCAAGTAATTGGGAAATCATGGGGGTTTTGTTTTTTTTTAATTGTTTCTTCTAATGTTTGGAGTTTTTCTTTTATAATATATTGATCTGAATTAATTAGATTTAGTGGTATGTCTTTGTACAGATTTTCAAAATGTGCTCTCCAGATGTCACCATTTTGGATGGGTAATGCTTGTGGTTGCTTTGGGTTAAAGTTGTTCCACATATCCCAGAACTGATAATGGCATCCTTAATATCTTCAAGTTTCATGTGGGTATAATGTAGTTTTTTGTTCCTAATTGGATGTTTATATTTGTTTAAAATTTCATTGTACCTAATGCAATTGACTGGGTTGTTTGGTTGGTGATGTTTTTCATTTGCTATTTTTAGCAATTCAGGTCTTTTCTGAGGGTCTTGCATTCTAGATCAAACCATTTGTCGGCATTTTGCCTTTTAACAGGCTTCTGTTTTTGTTTTATAAGGTCAGCTTTAATAGCTGCCTTTGAAATATAATGATATCATCACTGGCTTTGTTCTACCATCTCTGGTAGGGACATATTGATTTTGGTCATATATTGAAATGTCATTCATCAGATCAGGTCAGTTCAAGGCCATGATGAATCTGTCTCCAATGTCTGCCTTTTGTGCCTCATTTGACCTGAAACACATTTATTTGGTTGTGGTCTGAAAGGGGGGATTGCTGTCTGACAGTGAATGCACTGATAGTGGAGGGGTCCATGTCAGTGATTGCATATTCTACTACACTAGACCCAAGAGCTGAGGAGTATGTGAATCTCCCTAAAGAGTCTCCTCTGAATCTACCGTTAACTATGAACAGGCCTAAGGCCCAACAGAGATGCACTGCCACTTTGATTTATTTCAGTCAAAGTTGTTCCAGAGGTACTTAGGCCACCTACTGCCCCTGTGTTCCTGCTCAACACCCGCTGCTACAATTATTAATATTAGTCTTATTATCATTATTATTCCTGTTATTATTTTATTAATATTAATATAACCACTACCATTACATTATTATTTAAAAATTCTATGTGGAATTTGCATTGTGCTACTGTATGCTCTCTTTCCTCCTGCTCTCTCTCTCTCTCTCTTTCTCTCTTTCTTTCTCTCTCAACTGAACTGGCAGCAGCAGATGGCCACCCACCCTGAGTCTGGTTCAGCTCGAGGTTTCTACCTCTTAAAAGGACGTTTTCTTGCCACTGTCGCCAAGTGCTTGTTCATGGTGGGTCTCTGTAAATAATATTATAAAGAGTACAGCCTAGACCTGCTCTATAGGAAAAGTGCAATGAGAAAACTTTTGTTATGAATTGGCGGTATATAAATTGAATTGAATTGAATTTTCCTGATGGGTGATGGTTGGTGTGGTAAACAGGAGAGATTGACCAAACACATGGTTGTTGCCCTGTGGGTCGATGACATCAGGTTAAATTCATGTTTGTCCATTCAGATCTACAATTAGAAGCATGTTTCCCTGGGCCTGGAAATAGGCAATTTCTGAATGGAGAGTTTCAAAAATGTCTTTTTCAAAATAAGGAATGAACTGGGGGTATATAAATAGCCCAGAGCTATAGATCCCTATCAGTTGCCCAGGGTTTGATCTAACGTTAACCAAATGTGTGCTTTACCTTGTTTCAATGGTGAGATCTGACGGCAAAGATCTCCTATATACCACATCGAGATATCCTCGATGTTCTGCACTTGCATATGTTTTTAAATTTTATAAAGGGCACCATGTCTTCATTATATCCTGGAGGACAGTGAGTGAGCAGTTCATTCTGACAACATGTTTCTGTCAACACAATTACATCAATGTCTTTGATAGATTTCATGAATTCAGGGTTTTCACTTGTCAGCTCAAATGTTAAGGAGTGGAGACCCTGAATATTCCAGCAGCTCATATTAAATGAACGCATTAAAAACAATCAAAATTAACCTGTATTGTGAGACAAATATGAAAACACCTACACCTATCTATACATATACAATACTTGCTATTATTACTACTAATAACAATACATTTCCATGTTCTGTTACTCAAGTGAGAAGGTGTTCTGAGTATGTACATCTTAGCTGAATTAGACGCTGGGTACAGAGGGTGTGCAGGATCTCCCTGATGTCTCCCAACTCAGAGGTAGCAGGGGGTGGGCCCGTGGCAGTAGGCTCAGCTATAACTGCAGCATAGCTCCACTGCTGTGGGTGGAGAGAGGGATAAAGGGCAGCTACTGCTGCATAGCTCTGCTGCAGTGGGTGTGGAGGGGGACCAGGGGCAGCTACTGCAACATACCTCTGCTGCAGTGGATTGGGAGGGGGACAAGTGGCAGATACTGCAGCAGGGCAAAGGAGACAACCTCCTCTGGTTGTGCTTCACAGTGGTAAGGTGGTGGGTGTGTAGGGAGTGGGAGGTCTAGGCTGAACTGTTGTGTCTCCGCACAGCAGGGGGGATGATCCTGGGGTGGTGATGGGGAGGTATGGGATGGTCTCTAAAGCTTCTAGTAGAAGAGGGGGTGGAAGGAAAGCATTCCAGGGCAGTGTCTATGAGGGTCTTTGCAAATATCTTCACCCTCTCTGTGTATAGATGGAGTCCATCATAGAGGTCACAGGTGCCAATGGTTGGGTGGAGGGCCAGGTGGACATTGGGTAATGTGGCACATCCTCTTCTGATCTCCATTTTAATGTATTTAATGGATGACATGAGGAGGGGTGTCTGTCCTATGCAGCAGGGTGGAGATCACAATGTGGGTGTCAGTGAACTCCCTACTGGCCTGCTCCGCCATCTTCCTCACTGCTTCAGCAGTGTCTTTACGAAGGCTGTGCAGGTCATTTATTCCTGTGTGGATCACCAGGTATTGAGGGCTTCCAAGGGTCTCCTTTTTCAACAGCTTCATTGCCTGGCCTAGGTGTTGTTGGGCTGGGTGCAGAGAAGACAGGGTGGGACGGAGACAAGGCAGGGGTTTGGGACACTGGCAGGGAGAGTCTGTCTCTGTATTTATCATTGTGGGGACTGATGAGAGTTGTTCTGTCAGGTGTTGGACTTGCCTGGTGAAGCTCCTTATTCTATTATCAGCATCCTCCTTCACTTTGGCTAACTGAGCATGGAGCATACTGTTCTCCTGTTTTTCTCTGAGGTCAGATGCCAAGGCCTGGTTGTCTCCCTTGAGCTGTTGGAGCTCCTCTTTAAGCTGCTGCAGAGTGTTGTCTAGGGGTCAGATAGTCTGACCTGGGTCAGCACTTTCAATTCAGTGGCTGGTGTGGGAGGGGCAGAGTTGGGGTTCTCTACTGGGTTCTCATCATCTTCACTGTCAGAGGGGACATTGATCCTTTTGCTGCCAACAGGGGGAATGACTCTTCAAAGGACTCCAGGTTTCATTCCCTTGGACCATGACCTTTCCTTTGGTGTACTATGTGATGGTAAGCAGCAGGTCATCCTTGTCAAGGTGTTCATCTTTACAGATCTTTAATCTGCCTTCTGAGCTAATGCCCTCGCTGGATACATATGCATAATTGCTGCACAGAGTATTTTTCCAGATGTAGATGGAATCAGTCAAGAACATAAGGTTGTTGTTCTTCTTCTTTCCTTTTTTTGTTGGGTGTAGTCAGTGAAGAGGACCTCTGGGTTTTCACGCATTGTCTTCTTCTTGTGTTTCTCCCTAGCTGTCCAAAATATATCCAAAGATGACATTTTCTCTTGTGTTCTTGTTGATTAATGCTGTTACTTCTCCTTTAGAGTCCTTTCTGAAGATTATTTGAAGGTTATTTTGCATGTCCAAGTTTGAGATGTATTCAGGCGGTCTCTGTGTTTACATCAATGATGCTTGGTGCTCAAACGCAGTCAAAGTGGATGGACAATATTTACCAGACGTGAAATTTTTATTGTTAAGATGTCTACCATATTATCTGCCCAGATAATTCACCAGTGTTTTTGTTGCTGCTGTTTACATTCCTACATATGCAAATTAATAAATAAAAAATGCATTAATATGCAACTGTATGAGGTCATCAGCAGTCACATGACAAAACAACCAGATGGTGTTTTTATTGTAGCTGGGGATTTGAATCAAACAGACCTCAGAACTGTCTTACCTAAATTTCACCAGCATGTCCACATCCCCACCAGGGGAACAAATACACTGGTTTGATCCTTTTTATCAGCTGGGTGTAAGAAGTTAGAAGAAACAGTTAAAATGTGCACAGATGAAGCTACAGCAGCTCTACAGGACTGTTTTGAGTGCACAGACTGGCACATGTTCAGAGAGGCTGCCCCCCAGGAGAAACATATAAATCTTGAGGAATATACAGCATCGGTGACATCATACATCTGCAAATGTGATGATCACAAAGACAATAAAATCATTCTTTGATCTGGAATGTCTTTTCGGCCTCCAGAGGACCGGCCACTGTCAGTATCCACAGCGGATGTGAGAAGAATCCTGTAAAGCTGGGCCCGATAATCCCTGGCCATGTACTAAAAACATCTAATCTAACAGCTAATTGATGTTATTACTGACATTTTTAACATCTCACTGTCACATGAGATTGTTCCCAGCTGCTTCAAGACAGCCACCATTGTCCCTGAAACTGGTTTTCCAGCACATAGAGAACAACATCCCAACCAGCCTGGACCTTCACCAGTTTGCTTTCAGAACCAGCAGATCCACAAAGGATGCCATCTCCACTGCCCTCCACTCAGTCTTCACATACCTTGAGAAAAACAACACCTACATCAGAATGCTGTTTGTTGATTTCGGCTCAGCATTCAACACAATCTCCCCCATGAAACTGATTGGCAAATTTAGCCCTCTTGGCTTGAGTACCACACTCTGCAACTGGATATTGGACTTCCTCACAAACATACCCCAGACAGTTCGGATTAGGGGTCACATCTCTTCCACTCAACTGCTGAACACCAGGGACCCTCAGGGCTGTGTGCTCAGCCTCCTGTTCACCCTGTCCACCCATTACTGCAACCACCGAAATGGAGACAACTCTGTTGTGAAGTTTCATATCATATCGTATTCATCATCGGCCGGATTTCAAACAATGCAGAGACTTCAATCTTGCAGACTGGTGCACAGAGAACAACCTACTGCTCAGCGTCAGCAAAACCAAGGAGCTGATTGTTGATTTTTGGAAAAAGGAGGCAAAGATACACACCCCTGTCTACATCAGTGGAGCTAAGGTGGAGCAGGTGAACAGTTTTAGGTTCCTGGGAATCTGCATCACAGAGAACCTTTCACGGTCATCTCACATCTCCACCCTGGTAAAGAAAGCTCAGAAACGGCTGTATTTGTTAAGGAAACTTAAGAAGGCAAAATTCCCATGCCAAGTTCTTGTTAACTTTTACAGAGGAGCAATAGAAAGCATCCTGACTGGAAGCATCACAAACTGGCATGCGATGTGCACAGGGGTGCACAGGAGGGCTCTGCAACGGGTGAACCACTCAGAAGATCATTGGTACCCATCTACCGAGCATCAGTGATAAATCGGTGAGGTGAGGTGCCTGCGCAAGGCAAGGCAAGGCAAGGCAAGGCAAGGTAAGGCAAGGCAAGTTTATTTGTATAGCACATTTCAACAACAAGGCCATTCAAAGTGTATTACATAAAACATAAAAGCAACAAAGGGCAATATAAAAAGACATTTAAATACACAAAAAGAGTTAAATAGAAAATAAAAACAAGATAAAACAGGAGAGTAAAAGTTACAGTGCAGTGTAAGAAATTAATCATTATTTGATTCAATAAAAGGCGGTGGCAAACAAAAAAGTCTTCAGCCTTAATTTTAAAAAACAGAGTTGCAGTAGACCTGCAGTTTTCTGGGAATTAGTTCAAGATATAGGGTGTATAAAAACTGAATGCTGCTTCTCCATGTTTAGTTTTGACTCTGGAGACAGAAAGTAGACCTGTCCCAGACAACCTGAGAGGTGTGGATGGTTCATAATGTAGCAGAAGATCAGAAATGTACTTTAGCCAGTTAAAGCACGTAAACCATTAAATGCTTTATAAACCAACAGTAGTATTTTGAAATCAATTCTTTGACAGACAGGAAGCTAGTGTAAAGACCTCAGAAATGGAGTGATCCACTTTCTTGCTCTTAGTGAGGACACAAGCAGCAGCGTTCTGAATCAGCTGCAGCTGTTGATTGATTTTTTAGGGAGACCTGTACCATTACAGTAGTCAAGTCTACTGAAGATAAATGCATGGACAAGTTTTTCTAAATCCTGCTGAGACATAAGTCCTTTAATTGGAATGGAATGTCTGTGATTGAAGGAAGAAAATACTTCATTAACCATTAGCATGGAAATTGAATGCATATGCTCCAATACGCACACACACAATCATATCTACTGTATAGTCACAGCAGGGTCGCCAGCAGTGTACAATGTATTTTAGTAATTGTATATAATTTGCATTTTGCATGTGGTGTGTTTGCATTCTGTCCCAGCAACAAACATCTCACACTAACTGAGCCATAAAATAAAAACAGAATGCTCAGGAGGATTGCAGGGTCAGGTATGAACCTGGCAGGGTTTCAGTGATAAATACATCCAGTTTGTTTGTGACAGTAAACAATAAACACAGGCACTGATTTTGTATAGTTCAATGCAATTAGACAGTGATAAAATACAACAAATTACAACACAGCTGTTCATACAAGACCGCTCACTAAAGCTTGACTGAATAGTTTGTGGTCAGACCATAGGATAGAAACGGCAAATAGGACTTTGTGCTTTCTGCTCAAACTGTAAATGGCAGAAAAGAGTTCGATATGTCCAATTCCTCGACTCTACAGTGAAGGGTGTAGACAGCCTTCCTGTGAGGTCCACTTAATGGTTTTTCCACCTGTCAGTGGAAAACCTGCAAGTAAAGAATTGTGCCTTGCCCATGGACTCAGCATGTACTTTTCAATGTTCAAACAACAATAGTCCACAGTTGTGCAAATAGAGTGCAGTTCCTGGTTGATGATTGTCTTCTGGTCTGTGTGACCAGCATTTTTAATTAGCTGCTGGTAACACATGACACATGTATGTTCTTTTTCCCAGGGACACAATCTTGATATTGCTTCACCCCCACTGTCCACTCAACATAGCCGTGTTGTGTTCCAGCTCTGATAACAATTCACAGTGTCATTGTAGACAGCGTGCCTGTGTCCACCAGGTACATGAGTGTCTTGCTCGCGGCTCACCCAGCTCTTTTCTCAGCTCCACTATTCATGCCAGAGCTGCTTGTGCCTGTGAAGTTTACATTTGACTTATAAATTAATATTCAAATGTCCTATCAATTGTTACTCACTCTATCTTTACGTATATATTGCCAAACTAGTTTTTCTTGGTATGTATGTCACTTCTCTGACAAATTCAATGAAATATGGAGAAGGAATGCTATGCTTTTCCGTCTGCCAATATTCACTATTTAGAAAATTCTGAATAGTAAAAATTATCTGAAGACAGACTGCTTGAAGATGCCCTTCTGAAATGTTTCCAGTGGACACTGGAACAGAAATGGAGATGTGACAGAGACATGGCACAACCAGAACCTGATGCAACGGTATCCAGTGGACATCAGGGGTGAGGCTACTTGGTTGTCACTGCGTGACAATTTGGAGGTCTAATAAAGGAAAAACAGTATATCATACAAAGATTAAGATAAATACTTGTTAAATTGTGTTAAGAGTGTCATTGTTACACCTTTGGGAATGCCATGCTGTCAAGATATGTGTAGCCTTCATTTCAAATCATTGATTCTATAGTTAACCTAGATTCACAGTATTTATTTAAGCAGCACCAAACTATCAGCATTGTACAGAGGAATCACAGGTTAACCTGGTTTTACGTTAACCGTCTGGACGGCTTTCTGGTGTGCTTACTGTACATTTCTACACAGTACAAACTATAGTGTTGGACAGTGCCCACAAATCTGCAGAGGAGATGGTGCACGAACAGGTGCAGTAAGCTTGCTAAGTGTTTAATATGCATGGAATCAGCAGCAGCTTCTTTTACCTGCCATCAAGAAGCTTCACCAGGAAGGTGTAATGTGCAGGAAGTTCCTGCTATCCACCAGATCCAATTCGTCTTTGTGGGCATCTCAATCAACCAGCAAAAAGGATGTGATCCCTCACTGGCTTCCCACCATCAAACACTCATGTATAGCAATAGAGCATTTTTAAAAATAATATTCTATTTTAAATTACAGCTATGTGGGAGTTGGGATTTTAAAAGTTTAAATGGTTGAATTGGTTTGAGTCACTTATCTATGCTCAACTATTAGTGGTTGATGGCTTAAGACATGACATGCTAGCAGACTAGCATTTATATCATATGTTTTCATGTTAAATGTCTATAATAATGTTGTAGTTATTTTACATTCTTTTACAAAGTCACTTGGGGACACAAGGCTGTTTACATCAGATTCTTATGTTGTTGTCAGTAAAGTTGTATGTACTTCTTAGTGTTGTGTGGTTGCTGGAGTGACATATCATGCTTCTACCTTCATCTGAGTGCTGTCAGCCAACATGCATTAGGGATTTAAACAAGAGGGGGACAGAAAAAGGAGAATGTAAAACTCAGTGTGACTATTTGTTTTTTAATGAGGTTTTTGTATGTGTGGGGAGGGGAGAGTGTGTGTGTGTGTGAGTATGTGTTCTCGTCCATGTACTGCATGCATGCTGCATTGATGTGGGTATGTGTGTGTGCAGCTTCCCTGCTGTATGTGTGAAAGCAAATGGATATATTTAGGTTTTGTCTTAGCAGCAGTTTTCTCGTCTCCCGCTGTTGAAGAGCTATTCAGTGAAAATGTGTTTTTCTGTTATTAGGAGGCATGTGGCCATCTAAATAATGCATCCTGAACACTGCTTTGTTATGGCAGCATATACAGTAATGTTCAAGCCAGGCGGTCCAGAATGGCACCGTAATGCGTCACCCTGTATGCCGTTAAATATACATGAGTAATGAAGTGGCTTTCTTTGTGAATAACATTAACTACAGCGGTGAAAAGCTACTGCAGATTTCAGTGGCCCAAGACATTTGGATTATTCAGGTGTTCACAGGCAAGCAATTTCAGCCCTGCAGTCTGATTGGCTGAAGACCCATGAAGGGTGGCAAGCCAGGCTTTGTTGATTGCATGCCAACTCTTGTGGTAGCCAAAGATTTTAGAGGTGTTATTAGGTCTGAAGTATATCTCATATAGAGGGAAACATTATATAACTGTAGCATTTTTTATGATGATGAGCAACATACTTTTCCAGGGATTATGTTCTTTTCAGTGTGCTTCCTAACTGTTTTTTTGTCTGACAAGCTTTGTATGTAGAATCTTGCATCTATCTTACTTATTGCTTTCAGCACTTCAAAAGCGTTTTTTTTTCCTATAATGCCTGTTTTTTTTTTTAAAAGTCTAGTTTCATAGTGCTAAGGAAATGCTGGTTTTGCATCTATTTCTCCACAATCCTTAAGACAAGAAAGGAAATTAAAGCAACACACACCTTCTCATAAAGTGTGGTTTATTTTCTAGCCTCTTAAGTCAAGGACATGCTAACTAATGTATTACTGAGTTAGTCATTCAGACCAACATTATTCCTGGCCATCACTTAAAGATCCAGTGTGTAGGATTTAGTGGCATCTAGCGGTGAAATTACAGATTGTAACAATTGGAATACAGCTTGCCTCACCCTTCCTTTCTATGCATGTAGGAAAAACTACGATGGCTGCGAAACTTGGGAAAAACACCAGTATCTAGAGCTATTGTTTGGTTTGTCCGTTCTGGGCTACTGTATAAACATGGCGTGCAACATGGTGACCTCCGTGGAAGGAGACCTACTCCCTATGTAGATAAAAACGGCTTATTCTAAGGTAATGAAAACTCAACTTAAAATCACTTATTTTCAGGTGATTATACGCTAATGAAAACATACTTTTAAATATTACATTCCATTTCTGCCAATAGCTCCTCCTAAATGTTACACACTGGACCTTTAATGTACTATAGATTTCTTTCATGTATGTTAAAGTGACTCTTTTCATCAGAATAAAGCTGCACTAATTCATATTTTATATTAATGTTGGATCAAATGACGATGTATAACGTAAAAGATGTCACTCGTAGAGACAACCCCACAAAGAATTATCACCTCATATCAGTTCTTTGACACTGTTTACCATCTTTCAGCTTGTTGTTTTAGTTTTGTGGCCACAACTTCACTGTTTTGATTCAGTCTCACAGCTCTCATCAACCTTGTTTCCAGGTGCACAGGAAACTTTCAGCAAAAAATCCACTGTTCGCAACCTGCCCAGCACCAAACAGCAGACAGACAAAGTTAGCAACTAGCTGGTAAACACAGTGGAGAATTTAGCAGCTTAAGTATGGGGCTTTTTCCTATCTGTAGTCAAGAGCATGGTCTTTCAATTTGAGAACATGACTCATTGATTTCATGTTTAGTTTTTGTAATGCTTTCCCTCAAAACCATGACCTCGCACTCAAACAGTTCCTACTTGCGCTGAGATTTGCTCTGCTTCTGCTCAAACTGTATGCTATATATTTTTTAAAGATTATTTTTTGGGCTTTTTACCTTTATTTGAAAGGAACAGCTGAAGTGAGACATGAAATGTGGGAGAGAGAGAGGGGATGACATGCAGCAAAGGGCTGGTTTTGAACCCAGGCGGCTGCGGTAAGGATTCAACTTTGTACATGGTGTGCATTTTCTACTAGGTGAGCCACCGGGGGGCCCCATTGAGGACAGGGTTGTGAGGCAAAGCATTACAAAATCTAAACATGAAATCAAAATCAAAATCTGATATCAGAGTCATGCTTTCAAATTGAAAGACCACACTCTTGAATAAAGATAGGAAAAAAGCCCAATACTAAAGAGCCAGATACAAAAACAGAGCTAAAAGGAAAGGTAATATTGTAGTTACATTTATTAGGCGTACACAAAAAGGGCTTCAAATGAATGCTAATGTTGCTCTTTGTCAACTCTATGTGTAAAATTGGCAACTGTTTGCCAACTTGTCATAACAACTTTATAAGATGAAGAAATGTCAGTGTTGTGTTTGTGTCTTGTCTGCTCTTCGCACTCGCAGTGTTGGCACTCAGCCAGGCCCCGCCCCAAAGCCATTTTGTGGTTTTGAGCATATTTGACCTCAGTGTCATAGCCTTGTAGCACCATCATCCAACTATTGGACACCTGTCCTTCCCTCAGCCGTTGGCTGTTGTGGAAGGTGACAGGTTGGTGACAAGTTTTGATAACTTTCTGGCCCCCAATATAGCTGTGGAAGTATTCCACATCCCAGACAGTGGCGAGAAGAGCTTTTTCGCAGTTGGAGAACATAATCTCAGTGCTGCTCAGAGGTTGGCTTACATAGGCAACGACATGCTTGTCTGTGTCGTGCTGCCTCAGTGTGGGGAGAGAAGCTTGCCTTAAGGTGGAACTCCTTGTCCTTGTTGGGGTAAGCCAGGCAGGGGGAAGAGTTTCTCCTTCATTCGGTGGAAGAGTTTCTCCTTCATTCGGTAGAAGGAGTGCTCTTGCAGTTCTCCCCAAAAGGCTTATGCTTACAGAGGAGTTCAGTGAGTGGTCTGGCTATCTCTAGTCTTCAATTAACTGTTGGGAGTAGTTACACACACCCAGGAAGCTTCAGAGTACTGAGAAATCTATTGGAGCCTTGATGTCTTGAATGGCTCAAATCCTCCCAGTCTGGGGTTCAATGCCTTCAGCTCCTACTGTTAGACCCACATATTCCACCTTCGTGCGCCATCATTGGCCTTCGGCGTTGGCAAATTTGGCCCCTATGGCGATGAGCTGTTTAAGTACGTGGCAGACTTTGTTCAAGTGGTCTTCGAAAGTATGACTTCTTATCAGAATGTCCTCCACATAAATGAGGTTACTGCAGGCGTCTGCGTCGCTCATTGCCTTGTGGAGGAAGATGGTGAACTCAGCTGGTGGGTTTTGAATACCTGAATGGTCTGCTGGATCAACTTGCATGGTCCAGAAATCATTGGCCATGTCCACTGTGGAAAAGAAGTGGGCTCCTTTCACCTTGGCCAGTTCTTGATCCAAATGGATCATTGGCCAGTGGGAGAGTGGGACCTGCTTGTTCAGTTGTCAATCGTAAGGCAGCACTTGCCGTTTGGTTTCAAAACCGGCCACATTGGCGAGTAGTAGGTTGAGTTACATTTCCTAATGATCTGCTTCTGCAACAACTGGTCGAGGATCTCTTGGATCGATGCGTAGGCAGCCAACGGGATCTTGTACTGGTGTACAAACATTGGTGGGACCTTTGGGTCACTGGGAATGTGGACCATATGGAGTTTGGTAACTCCACAATCATTTGGGCCCTGTGAGACGATGGGCTGGAAATCGCGGAACATCTGTCTTTGCAAGCTGTTGTTCAACCTCGGACTCAAAGCCAGGGGAAGACTACACTGGTGGGGTAGCTTGAGGTTGGGTCTGCCGGTTGGGTACACAACCATGTCACCTTTGCCATTTAGGGTGGTTCCACAGATCGCTTCCTCCTGGAGCGTGTCGTGGCAGGCAACAGTGATCATTTTGGTCTGGAAAGTGAAAAGAATGTTATCTAGGTTGTCGTTCCTGGTCAAGGATGATCCAATGACTTGGATGTTTAGTTTGAAGTCGTGGAAATAACTGTCGATCAGTACCCCCAATGGTTGTCGAGCTGACACCTGGATTGGGGCATACGTCAGATTCTGCACCAGTAAGTATGTGGAACGATAGTCCAACTCAAGCAGGGGCGTGCTGCAGACTGTCAGGTTGAGTTCCCAGAAGTAGGGCAGGGGTTGGAAGAATGCTTGTGAGCTAGGCATCTTCTGCCCCTTAAGAATTACAAGGCAGATGGGGGCACCTGGTGTCCTGACATGCCTGGGGAATGGTTTGCCCAGATTTCATGTGTTCTGGTTCAGTATTTAGAACAGAGACTTCGGCGCTTGTTTGGGCCCATAGAACTTGGTTAACCGTGTCCAGCTGGGCGCTGAGTCTAACAAGAAGGCCCTCAGGTAAGAAGAATGGGGGTCAGAGATGAGGGACTACGCTGACAAAGTGCATGACCTGTTTTCTCCCGATCTGTACCGAGAGGGCACAACCTCCATCTATAGTGGCCCGATTGCCTGAGGAACTAAGGGGCTTGGGAGATTCAGCCTAAGCCCAAATGTGTCCCTTGTGGCAGTCAATGAGTGGGGCTAGTCGGTCCAAGAGGTCCTGACCGATGAGTAGCGGTTCTGTGTCCAAAATGCAGAAATAAACGGGGTGCACCAGTTTCATCTCCTGGAGGGTGCTTCGTGATGGGTGACTTGTCCTGTGTGTAACTAGTGATGTTTATTTTACATGTCTCAACTTGAAACAGCTTCCCAAGGGCGAGCATAGCTCTAGCCATTTCTGCAAAAGTGTTGGCCCACATCAGGCTAATCTCAGAACCAGAATCAAGTAGGGCGAGGGTGCCCTTGCGTACAAGATCACCCAGAAAGTTCAAGAAAGGAGGCTGTGGGGTGTCCAGAGTAGTGATCTCAGGAAGTGCCATGGGTTCCCTGGATTCTCTACCCCTGACTTTTCCCTTCCGGGGTTGTCTTGGTTCTTACCATTGTGCCCATTGTCTTGCCTCGGGTTCTGGTCGAACCGTGCCTTTCCTTTTGATTGGAAGGCGGTTTGGCACAGTCCCCATCTCAGGTTCCTGGCGGGAGTGTTTCCATGAAGACATGGATGCTCTTGGAAGTGGTTTTCCAGATAAGGTTCAGTTTTTCACACAATGATGTGTGAGGTAGTTCCAAAATACAGTGCTCTATCTCTCGGAGACAGTCGTCAATGTTCGACTCTCAGTTGTTTGGGTCAAACCGCTCCAACCGGTTCACTGACCGTGATGGACCGAAGCTACACGGTGCTTCGTAGGGTTCTTTCTCCCTTCAGCATGGAGACCCTATCCTACCAAAGCACAAAGTATCGCGGCTATTGTGCCTGGTTGGTGACCCATTGGAGGGTCAGAGGCAGCATCAGGCGAGTCGCGGGCGAAGAGGTCTGCGACTGTACTTACTTGTCTTCGCTGGGGTCCTTCCTGCCTGGTTTCTGCTTGGAGCTGTGCACGGAGTGTTTCTGTGCTCTCCAGCAGTTTGTTTCGAGCCTCCTGTGCACTGGAGAGCTCAGTCTGAGCAGACAGGATGTCATGGTGCAAGCTAGCATTTCACTGTTGCACTGCTTGATAGCTATGCTGTAGCTGGGAATAGCACTCCTCTTGCTCTTCAGCTTGCGCCTGAAATTTGCATTGGCAGAGGAGGGCAATTTGTCCAAGAACATCAGGGATGGTGCGCTTGGGCTTACCGGACGGTTGGTTATCAGCTCTTTTATCTTATCATCGCAGGCATTTGCATCATACCCATTAAAATGATCTCTGTTTTCTAAGGAGAGATGGAGGAGGCCAGTGACTGCATCTTGCAGGGCTAAGTTTTCTGACTCCTGGGGAGCCTCAGCTGCTGGCTCACGGAGGTTTTGGTGACTCATTTTCACCACTCTGATAAGAGACACTCGGTGGCCTTAATACAATTTGTTGTGGCAGCGGAGTGCTGTTAGTATGCTAAAACAAGGCACAGGTGAGCGGCTTCAACCTGGCTTGCAAATTTGTGTTAGTATGCTAATTATTCTACCTCAATCTACTTTGCAGGTATCAAAGGCACCTATCCTTTCAACAATAATAGCTAAGATGAGATCTCAAACCAAACAATGTGCTAAATTGTTAAGCAAACAATCCAAAATGATTCACTAGTACCCGAAATTATCCACTAAACCCGAAATAAATCATTCAAGATTATTATGCATAAATATTGCAATAAAGCTGGTATTTGATGGCCTCACACGGGGCACCAAAATGTTGGGATTCAGGTAGGGCAGGTTTGGTTATTAGCAGAAATATCAAAGATATTTCTGAGTATTAATACAATTATTAATATTATCAAAATTATTAATTAATTAATTATTGATTAATAATTACGGGGCACCGCCGTGGGATCAGGGACCAATAACCACCTAAAAATGTTGATATTTAAGGTACTATCATACATTAAAAGGGGGGACAGTGAAGGGTGAAATCTGAGCACTGACCATCGCAACCAACATGTACACACAATAACCACAGGTAACTCCTCTTTAAAAGATACAATACTGTTTATTTAACCTTAGCACTGATTAACAATCAATAACTTCAATCAACAATCACTATCGTCTAGTCTAAACACAATAAGCATACAACAATGAGCAAGAATATAAGATATGTGTGTGTGTGTGTGTGGGAATAGAGAGGGGGGTGCAAGGAAGGTGACGGCCATGTGGTCGTCACACACAAAGCCAAATGGCAGGCAGACCCGTGAATCTCAAACAGAGGGACAGAGCTAAAACAGGAAGACAAGCTCTATTTGTCAAACGTTATGTGCAGCTCAGCTGGTTAAGCTACCACGTTATCTGGGCCGTTTGAGATGTGTGTAAGTGTGTAAATGTACGTGTAAAGGTGTGTGGTTTAGTGGAGAAAGAAGAGAGAAAAGCACACAGAGTAAGGCACAAGGAATCTCAAATGCCATGGCAAAGCGTAATAGCTGTCCCTTTATCACGCAGTAATCTGGCAGTAGACTTTCATACAACGGCCGTGTTACTGGACCTTAGTCTGATAAAGTACAGTTATTAGCTTCCACAGTGGCTAACGCTAACACAGTTAATGGCCCAACAGCGTGGTACCGATACAAAATGGAACGTGCTAAACACAAAGAAACACACAGCAATTCTAACGCAGCGGTCCGTCACTTTTCCAAAAAGCAAAGCACAATTCACAACAATGAAATAACGCAGTTACAAAATCTATCACTGCCCAGACACAAGCCTCTTACTTGAAATCACTCTCGTTAGCGATTGATGCCGCAGTTTGTTTGGAGTTGTCCGGCGGAGTTTCTGTCAGGCTCAGACGCTGACGAAGCTGGGTCCAATGGTGAAACTGTTCCTTTCAGGGCAGCAAAGGAAAACAGAGGTTGATGTCGGTAGGGAGAGGGTCTCAGCGGCGATCTTGGTCTCCTTGAAGGGAACTGTCAGTCCGTGTCTCTTCCTTCTGCAGGTATGGGATCGTTATGTGGAGTAAACAATCAGGATCCAAAAAGTGTTCAGCAAACACAAAACAGTCTGTTTCTCGTCCAGCGAGTTAAGACTCTTCCTAGGGAAATTAAAGCTCACGTGAAAAACATCTTCTTGTGGTAACGGCAATTACTGTGGAGAGAGACGTGATGCGCCTTCTTTAGTAAACGGCTTACTGTGGAAATGGCCACAGGCAGTGTGGAGTGCCAGGCTTTATAGAGTTGGTGTCATCATAGCTGTGCGCCGAGATTTTATGCGCTGTCTCGTGTGTCTCATCCAATAGGAGTATGTTGTTTAGATTCAACTGAGATCTTGTGTGGGATTCTAACGAGATCTCGTCTCAACTTCATGTTCAGGTGTGAATTAACGACGTTCTTTGCCTCATAATAAAGAGTGCTAGACACTGGATTTGAACAAAAACAAAAAGCTATGATCTTGATAAAACTATTGACAGTGTGTGACTTCTTATATATATGTTTCATATTTTGATTTTGAATGAAATTTTTTTATAAATTTGTGATTGAAGTTGCAAATGGAACATTATCTGTTGATAGTGCCATAAATAATGTGCCATAGATCTACCAGTCCTATTCTTCAAAGTATAGCTTATATCCCTAATTAAATACCACAGCATGTTCAGTAGGTTATGGGTTAAATGTGCAGCGAGTAAGACAGCTTTTTTTTTAATGTATATTTTCTGGCAGAAAAGTTAACAATATATGTGAACAAAATTCAATCATATCCGCTCACATATTTAACCCTCCAGATTCTCCTGAGAGTCCCATTTTTCAATATCCCCTTCCCTCCTGTCCTCCTGACTCCACATTTCGGCAAAAAAATGACTCCATAAATTCACTAGAATGCAGGAAAACAGTCTCTGAAATTAACAATTGGCACCAACTTCACCAATACTTAATCTCATTCCAAACTAAATTGAAAAGTTGGCAGCCCTGGCCAAAAACTCAATTATTGCTGCTTTAAGGTTGACTATGATTTATGATATTGACAAATGGAATTTCACTCCATTGCCAAGATTCTCTTGAGTCACTTGTTTTAAAGTCATCACAGACCTGACCGAGAGCAAGTGGAATGTGTTCCCCGGTGACCTCATTTTACTTTTGTGGAAAAAAACAGTGAAATGTGTATCTGTGACATGCTAAAATATAGTGTAACAGTAGCACAAGCAGAGAGGAGTCATAAAGTCAGTGAACTGATTCTAATGTCAGTTACACAGCACTTTCTATCCAAAGTTTGCTAACATTAGCTACTGTAACATTAGCCTCCATAAGCTGTTGGTCATACCAGACCAAAAAAGGCAATAGTGTCCTTAAAGTATGTTGAATTAAGCAATTTGTGTATCTTTAAAATGTGACTTATTTGCATGGCGATTGTGTCAGAGTATAACATAATGTTCAGATAAGAGTCATTAAAACATTGGGCACAGATAGGCATACCACTCAATTCATGCCACAGCCTACGGGCCAACCCGTTCTCATTCCCAGGTCGTCAAATACCGACGCTTTGCCATGGCCCTCTGTGTCTCATACAGACATACCCTTGAGCGTCTGTATGAGACGCACCAGCCTTTCAACTAACTTTAATGTAAACCCATCCACGGCAATATCAGACTCTCAGAGCAACTGCTCCGGCCGTCCATTCATTCCCCAACCGCAGCACTATAAGATACTGTGAGCATCAGTCCCATTGGAGAACCCAGGACCCACCGCCCGGAAGTATTTTCGTCATTTCCAATTCCCATGTTAAGGTTTTCTTTTAATGATATCCTTTCTTTTACACTTTTTTGAGGGAAAAAAAGTTCAAATCATAGTCAATGAGTAACAAGTAAGAAGAACATACTTTTGGCGACGTTGTTTCCCTTCAAAGTGCATTTCAGTTGGCTGTAAATCTAAACTCACTTTGGTAACATGTTGTGCAGCCTAGTTTTGTGTTTTCCAACTTTCTGTTATGGATCATTACAAACAAATATAAGCTTCTTTCAACTTCCCTCAACTTCTTATTTTGGAGAACAAAAGTGGGCCTTGTTACTTAAGGGGAGATTGGATTGGAGGATTGGTGCCGAGGACTCACATTTTCTCACCCTTGTGGTTTGCCAGGAGGTTGTCTTGCTTTCTGCATTCGGAGGGCCGAGTGCTCCACTTATTATGATAATGATGGAGCCCTGCCATCAGTGTGAGCTGCCCATTGTGAAGCTAAGCTCTCCATAATCTAGATGGCTATTTAGCTATTTGGAATGCTTGCAGATAGACAGATTTGCAGTGGCTAAATATAGGCTAGGCTAAGGATTTGAATGCTAATGATGATGCTTGAGGTGTTCTTACACCTGTGGGCATTAAAATGATAATATAGCATCTGCTAACCAACTGCCCTGTTCATGCAGTTCTTATATTAGAGCAAATATCATTCAAACAGTATCTGCATTCAGTAACACTAATCACCAGCAATGTAGTAAAGGAGTAGGAGAAAGAGACAAGCTCAAGTGTTGGTGCGTGACTTTCTGCTTGTTGACATTAAAGTAGCCTTATCAGTGATTTAAGTGTGAATAATCGATTTCTCTTTGCTTCACTCCTCTTCTCTCTGACTCATCCTCCTCTTCCTCCTGCTTCTGTCTCTTGCTCCTTGGTGTCTCTTTCTAGTTGGTGCTACCAGAGTATTCTATCCATGGACTCTTCTGCATCATGTTCCTATGTGCCCAGGAGTGGCTGACTGTGGGCCTCAACATCCCCCTGCTCTTTTACAACACATGGAGGTGACTATCCAATCCCCCGTAGTGTGTGTGTGCGCGTGCGATTGTATGTGTGTGTGTGTGTGTGTGTGTTTGTGTATGTGTGTGTTTGTGTAATCCTGGACCTTTTAGAATTTATGTCCTCGCTTCTTAAAAAGTATCATGTTAAGTTAGGTTTGGGTTGGCATTAATGGTTAAAATTAAGATTAGGCAAAAATAAGATATGGCTGAAAATGTATTAAAAAGTGACTCATGTTGAAAAGCTGTAGATGACACTAAGGCTTAAGATATACTTGCTTTTTGCCAATGCTTAAGTGTTGACAAGTGCCAACATGCAGAAAGTAGTGTGCCTCTATGTACTGTAGCAAGGTGGATAGTAGCAATGTGAAGGATTGGGTGGTGGATGGGTGTGTTAGCACAAGTTATCCAATTTATGCAGATCTGAGTTTGCATCCTGTGACAGACGTGAAATTAATGTTCGCTATTTTAGTAACCATTACCACGATATTTCCTTAACGTTAACCAAGTGATTTAGTTTCCTAACCATAACCATACCCTAAAGGGTATGTAATGTATTTCAGAGGCATTTGTGTTGTATTTGTTGAAATTCTCTTTTCATCCCGACAGCAATCAATAAATCAATGTTCTAAAAAAAAAAAAAAAAAAAAATCTGGTATCTATTTTTTTTAGTCAGTTCCACATTTGCGTTCCTGTTTGAGGAACAGCTGCTAAAACCTACAGTGCCCCGTTGGTTTAGGAAATTACTGAGCCTTAACTGGGCATTGTAGTTTTTAGCTAACATTACTCAAAAAGGAGTGGACTAGTTGATCACATATTTGGCAGTAGAATGGTGTATGTGGGATTAAATCAAAATAAACTACACTGTGTATGTTTGTGGTAATGAAGGAAGATGTCACCCAGTGTCTCTATGGCACAAAGGCATAAGATATATCAGAAACTGCATTGTTTGCAAAAGCAAATATATCAGTGTGCTAACACATCTCAAGCCTCTGAAAGGGAATGTCTGAAAAATGGGTCACCAGTCAGTGATCTTCAGATTTCTTTGCTGCTCCTTCTCCTCCTTTTGTCTTTGTTGCTGTTCTTCCTGTCGGTGCGGGTTAGACGTAGACTGCTGGGCGCCTGATTGGTTTAAGCTCATGTGCGCAGCTGGTTGAAGTTACAGACTGAGAGGAGAGGAGAGGAGAGGAGAGGAGAGGAGAGGAGAGGAGAGAGGAGAGGTGAGGAGAGGTGTGGAGGAGACCATTAATTGGAGACTGTGCCAGATGTCCACCGGCTACAGATGCTGCTGGAGGATGAGAAAACAAGGAAAGGAAGCAAGAGAGGGTAAGACAGAGATATAGGAGGGGTAAAATGAGAGAGGATGTAGCAGGCGGCAGGACGGTGAGGTGAGAGAGAAAGTGAGTGAGTGATATGAGAGAGATCTAATATTGACAAGGTGATTCAGAGGAGAGTGAGAGAGGGAGGGAAAGAGACATTGATGGTGAACTATTTAAACTATGGAAACATACAGTATGTGATCACACTAACATATATGGATGGGTGTATGTGTATATGTGTGGGAATGTATGCTCGCTTGAGTCCACATGTCCATGTGATGCTCTGCAGAGTTTACAGATGTTGCTGGGAGGGCTGCTTTATGAGGCCAGATTGACAACTTTGCTAGCAGCAAAGCTTGAGCATTAATATAAACTTGTATTGTAACCAGAAAAAACAATATTTTCTCATTAAAGACTCATTCAAAAGGTTAGGCCATGATGGCTTTTGGAGTTATGTGTATCTGTATCTCTTGCCTGATGGCAGCAGGGTGGACAGGCTGTGGCTGGGGTGGGTATTGTCTTTAGTTAGTGTTTGAGATGCTTGAAGCATTGAAAAATTACATTAAAATGTGTCTTTCCAGAAACAATGTCCTAGCTACTCTGGAAAGTTCAGTTTCATAGGGACTATTTGTATAAAGTAGTTCCACTAAAAACTGTTCACAATGAGGTCTGTTCATTGTCCAGAACAGAGGTTTTCAATCTGAGGTGCCTTCCCAGGGCACAGTTTCCCCTGTCCCTTTCACAGGGGCATGTTGGTGATCTAAACACAACATGAAGTTAGTTATTGTAGTTTGGACCTCTGATTTGGCTCACTCACTGACATGGTCAGCAGTAGGAGCAGCAGTAGTGGCTGTGAACACAGCTCATGGAGGTAAATAAGGTACTATAAAAGCCTCAGCACCCAATTGCCGCAATTTGCATACAAATTCAGAGTTGGGGTCATAACTCCCAAAGATATTATTTGGATTATGTCCATCACAGATAAACGTCCAATGTTGCCAATTTGTCAAAATGTTAACACATATAGGCAAAAAATGTGAGGCTCCAATGGTAGCCCAAAGAGTAACTCACTGAATCCATGGCAACATTATACTTACTGTTTACATCCTCAAAGCTCCCAAAATTATGGGAACGCAGTTGACGCAGGTGTCTCAGTTTTGTCTGAGTTGGGGCCCACAGTGTCAGAGTTTGAACACCCCTGGTCCAGAGTAACTGGGACATTGTTTATGGAAAGACATGTTGCTGCTGAATGTGATTTGTCACAAATTAATTTCCATTCACCTTCAGTGGCATTATAAATGACAGAGAACCAGATCAGAATATCTGCATATAAAACCAAAACCATTTGCATAGCTAGGTAACTAAGTGTACATAACAAAATATATTTGTTTTTTGGGTCAACTAACCCTTTAATTAGATGACAGTGGAGAGTGTCAGGCAAACATGGGAAATGTAAGGGGATGTAACCATAGATGGAGTTACACTACATGGTAGAGTATGTACTATGCTGCGTCACCAAGATGCCCCTACTTAAAGGATAGGTTCACATTTTTTTAAGTCTTAAAACAATTGTCTGGTGCCCATATGAACACTGAAAGTAGGATTTGCTCTTCATACTGGCCATTAAAAGATCCCTTCCTAATGTATTTCCAATGTAAGTGATGGGGGACAAAATCGACAGGCCTGTCTCAGCTGTCACTTTGGTGTACAGGCCAACTCTGATGTCGACCGTCAGACATGAAGGAGAAATAGTCACTTCATGTGTTTAAAGTGGCTCAAAGTGTGACAGAGCAGCATGCAGACAGATTATGTGCCTGGCCTCAGTAGAGAAATCTTAATTACATAAAGCCTGGGATGGTGTAACTGACTGCTCCATTCATGGGGGACATTTCCTTATTTGTTAAAGTTTTTGCAAGACTAAAAGCTCTCACAATATGTGAATGTGGAGCTGTACAGGGAAATTCCAAGAGAGGCTGGTTTGTGTTTTGTTTAGCATACTCTGGAAGATTTGTCCACAGTGAGCATCTCTATACCTTACCTTTGCTCAGGGGAATTGTGGAACAAATGGTGTCAATAGTTCTTTTTATTATTATTGATGATATTTTATTGGCTAATTGTATGTAGTAGTTTGTTAACTATTAGCTAACCTCATTTACCTCATCATCAGTCATTTGTGCATGTATCTTTTGTAGAAATCCATAGGAATCATATTCAATGACTCATTACAAAACCCTTCTGTCACACTCAGAATACATCAAGATGCATTTCAAGTTCATGTTTGAAGATTTCATTCATGCATGAGTCATCGATTGACCAACACAAATGTGAATTAGTGAACGTATGTTGTCATTAATTTATGGCAACCAAATATACGATCATTGCACAGTAGTGAACAACCAATGTACATCAATTAACATACAGTATGGATATGCATAAACCATCTGTTAGCCTGGGTTATAACTGAACGGACCACATTCATAATGATGGCAGCTTCCTGGTTGGACTGCATTACATATCATACCCTGCAAAACATAATTTGAATGTTTAAATCAGTGAAATTCTCTGTGATGGGCTCTGTGGACTAAATGACTGAAAAGTAACCAGCAGCCAACTATCTTAACTGTAACTGGTCTGTTACATTAAGCTGAAATAAGTCTCACTGGGATGTAAAAGCTCCAGGAAACAGCATACAGCTCCCCAAATAACCCACTCTGCTATTAATCACCGCCAGTTTTTGTGTTTTGGTGACATTGCACATCTTCATTTCACACAGCTTTAAGAGACAGCTGTTTGTGTTTACAAATATTGATTATGCTAAAAGCATAGCAATAGCTACGGAAGCCCCGAAAGGCAAGCAAGAATTTATTTTTCTGGTGATCCATTTTCTAAGTCTGATCAAATATTTTTCTCTCATGTGTATAAGAACAGGTGATTTTTTCCCCCCCAGGATACTTTTTCTATGTTCCTTAAAAAAGTATTTCATCTGTGAAACAGGCAGGAATTTATTTATTTTTTTATCTGTTAAATGCCCTGAAAGGCATGTGATATTTTTTTTCAGGCTCATTTTTCTAAATGTTTGTTGTTGTAATACCCATTTGGGCCACAAGAGGCTGAACTGCACCACTAGGCTGAAGTCATACAGTCCCTGATGTGTCCCACTAGAAGCATTCATGCTTTGTTCCAGGTGAGTTTTAATTCTTACAGGTAAGTTTTAATTTCTCCATGCACTCTAAACTACGGAGCCCCAGAAAATATTAAAAAAAAATATATATAAAAAAAAAATAACATAAAAAAAATGTATATTGAGGCCACGAAATGCTATTGCATGCCCACAAGATACAATTCGTTCGCACATTTTAAGTAATTTGTGGCCATGAGATAAGTGTATATAGTGAGAATCGCTTAAAGGGCTTAACCAGCCGATGCGCAAAGACAGATATCTCTCCATTGCCTTTATGACGGGAGGAAAAGGCCGCAGCCAGGGTTTAACGTGTAATATTTAACGTTATCTCTTCTGTCATTCCCCTTACTTATTCCCCTTATTTTAAGCCCAACAGCAAAGCAAGTACACATTTTGACTGTAAAAAATCTACTAACTAACTTTACCCCCCAGTGATGAAAAGGGACAGATGATGTCATTCTGAATATTAAGTAGCCATGTGCTTCTGAGAGCAGGGCTTATTGTTATTCAGAATGATGTTATCAAACCACATTTCAGTGTGTTAACCTCCCTCTAGCAGTAAACCATAAAAAGCTGTCCCTTTTCAGCACTGGGGAAGAAAGTTAACACAAGCTTTAGTAGATTTTTTTACAGTCAAAACGTGTACTTGCTTTGCTGTGGGGGAATAAGGGGAAGGGGAATAAGAGGGGAATAAGAGAATGACAGAATAGATAACATTAAATATTACACTTTAAACCCTGGCCTCTGCCTCCTCCCGTCATGAAGGCTATGGTGAGAGATCTGTCTTTGTGCAACGGCGATCTCTCTATGTACACTTATTTCATGGCCACAAGTTAATTAAAACGTGGGAACAAAGTAATATCTCATGGCCACAAGTTAATTAAAACGTGGGAATGAAGTAGTATCTCGTGACCACAAATGAATTAAAACGTGCGAAGAAATTGTATCTCGTGGCCACGCAATAGCATTTCGCAATAGCATGATCAAGCTAATTATCAGCTAATTGTACCTACTCAGTTTCTACACTGTTGCCCTTTATGTGCATGTTTTTAAGCTACTTTGCTAATTAAACATGATGTGCTTGATGATGTTATTAATCGGAATACCCTGTTATTGTTCCTTGTTGCTATTTTTTTTACAACAGCTATTGGCCGTGATTGAAGGCTCTATTGCTCAGAGATGGAACTTTAGGCGTTCATTAAATGAAAATGCAGAGATGGAGAAATTAAAACTCACCTCGAAGAATTAACACTCACTTGGAACAAAGCATGAAGGGGCACATCAGGTACTGTATGACTTCAGCCTAGTGGTGCAGTTCAGCCTCTTGTGGTCGAAATGGGTATTACAACAACAAACACTTAGATTCTCACTTGCCTTTCAGAGCTTTCATAGATGAAAAAAAAAACTTGAGCAAGACCAAAAAAAAAAAAGTCTCACCTGCCTTTCAGGGCTTTCACAGATGACTTTTTTTTCTTTCAGGAACTTAGAAAAATTAACCTGGCGGGAAAAAATGCACCTGTTCTTAAGTCATAAACACAGGAGAGAAAACTATTTTGATCAGACTTAGAAAATGGATCACCAGAAAAAAAATGTCTCCTTGCCTTTCAGGGCTTCCGTAAATAACACATGCAGATTCTATTAAAGGATGGATTTTCTCTTCAGCTTTTAATATCAGTCACCGGGTGATAAATGGTTGTAATTTGAAAGGGGAGCAAATGTTTCATTGAAAATTCATTCTAAAGTTTTATTGAAAATCATTGACTCATTTTTATGCAGTTGGAGTAATTCACTTACTGAGCTGACTGGACTCAGAAACTTAGAATATACCCCAGCCCTAATACCTTTAGAACCACATAACTGACCTGGGTGAAAATATATTTTTATATCCATTCAAATATTTAATCATACTTTGTTTATCTTGTTGGGAACTTTAACATTTTGCACCACAAAATGAGTCAAACCAACCGCTCCTCATCGGGACATCCTTTGCTAAGCCCTTATTCCTTTACTTACTGTTACACCTGTCGACCTTTTTAGCATGGCACATATGCAGTTTTCTGTGATAACAGTGGGAAATCTACCACTCAAAATTGATAGTAATATTTGAAACATTACGATAAAAAAACAACAACATTTAAATTCAACATTTTCACTACCTGCTTTGCTCTTCTTCTTCGCTATGCTAGCTGTAGCAGGCTATGGCAGTGGCAGTCTGTGCAAATATTGTATTTAACTTTGGTCCCTGGGCAGGCAAACATTTTAATGCTCCAGGCAGACAGTAGACATCTGTGAATTCACAAAAATACCTTTGAAGTTGCAAACAGCTGCTGGATAACTAGTAAAAACTAGTGTCTTGACTCCTAAGATTAACACTACTGTATGTGACCGGAACACGGTATATGCAAAAGAGTGATGATGTCACAGATAGGAAATAAGTTGTTCTTGTGTTGCAGAGTAGCTAGTTATCTTTTAAATATATGTTGAGATTAATGTGAAATTGGACTGGTTTTATTCTAATATAACCTATTTGGATGTGACGAACTGTACAAAAATACTATTGGATAAGCCATGCAGAGGTTATATGTTAAAACAAGAGAAAAGGCTTTGAGGATGCTGCTAACGTTACCTTTAACTCTACTACACAGTGGATCTGTCGGTCCTGGATGGAGCTCTTTCTAACATAGCCTGTAGCGCCCTAAAATAACATACTCAATGATATGCTACATGGCTTCGAAAGTAATGCTAGGTTACTGCAGAAGGTTGTAAGCTAGTTAGCATGCTAACATTTGCAGCTATTGCTAGGGCAGATAAAGACACTTTAATTCCTTACAATTCTGCTAAGCACCCCTGTTCAAAATGTGGAGGAATCCAAAGCTTGACAAGCCTGCTGTGCCTAGTTACATTAGCTAAACTATGGGCAATCACTGTTCAGGGGAGGGGTTTGGCGAATGGTCAATTTCCACAAACATATTCAACTACTATTTCTCCCACATCTGCTGCATGATGGTGTCCACATAACTCATCATGCCATCTTTTTCCATACTATCTCCTTCCCTATTTCCTCCCATCATCTCCCTGCCTACCTCCCCCCCCCCCGGGGTCTGGAACGGGTCAACTACCCGCGATGTGGTCTTTGCCCTCTGTGGTAGGTACTTCCATTCCCCAACGGACACTAAGGAGCTGCTCTACGACCCAGCATCCGTGATGAACGGTGACACGCTCAAGTTCTGCCTGAAGGAGGCCTGGTGCAAGCTGTCCTTCTTTGTCCTCTCCTTCTTCTACTATCTCTACTGGTGAGCACTTGGCAGGCAGTGTGTGTAGATAATTGGATTACATGTAAAGAGATTACATTAATCTTATTAAAACAGCTAGAATAAAAAACTATGAAATCGAAATCAAGCTACTTTAAAAAAAATATGACTTTTTTGAAAGTGGTCTTTTGGTGAAAATGTAAAACTAGGAAATTGTGAATATTAAAACTGGCATATGTTTGATTCTAGCATATCACATAGTTATTTAACTTGGTTTTATTTCCCAGCTCTGATGAAGCAATAAGAGTGCAAATCACTGAATAAAGTAACCATTTCTCTGGCAATCACATGCAAGTTGTTTCACATACTGTAGATCTGTCAGGTTACCTAGGTTTACTACTAGGCCCACTACTGCTAATGCATGTGATGTTGAGAGAATTTGATTCTTTACTTCATTGATAAGCACTACCAGAATGCTCAGGTGGACAGCAGAAGGATAAAACTGCTACGCATGGTTAAAATGTTCATTATTCTGTGTTTTTATACATTAGAAGGTAATTCTGTAAATTATGGTATTTTACAATTTGTCTAACTAATGTTTTTGCTAAAATGTTCTGCTCTTACATGATAATAATGCACACAATGTTCCTGTCCATGTCTAAGAATGCTTATATTAATCACTCCGGATTCTTGTTCCATGTGTCATGTGGGTGCTGCAGTGTGTGGAACCTGGACATATCCCTCTAATAGGTCTTATCAATGGAAACACTTAAAGGTACAATCCTTATATTTGTTTGACTTTTTATGCTGTGGCAGTAAACTGAGACAGAATAGCATTATTCTTAAGACAGTTTAACCCTAATGGTCTTCCATATAGCCACCACAGTGTAACCACAGTAAATGCTCTTGATTTTGATCTGTATAAGGGCCAAGTTTGATATTAATGTGCCATGAAGGACTGTTGTGGCTATCTGGATTTTAGCTTTAAACAGACCTCAAGATTTTTGTGGAGCCATGTCGGTTACAGATTGTAGTTTTTTGATGGCTTATCCATGATAAATAACAAGTTTTTAGGTGCCAGACATGGCAGTATTAGTACAGAAGAGGCTTTTTGATGATTATCCCATAACCCAAAAAGGATTGCAACTTTAACATGGAGTTGTTCTTGTATGTGTGTGATAATGCTGTGATTAAACATTTAACACATGCTGTAAGATCCCATCCTTGTGGAGAAATGGTGTGCTGTTGATATGTCTTTTTAGGCAGTAGGTACTTTGTTAATAGTGATGTTAATATGTTTATCACAGCAATACCACACAGGTAGAAAACCAACATCATGAGCAATGTGGCAAGTGTTGTTTGTTTGTTTTTTTTGTGTATTTGTTTGGTTTCGATAAAAGTAGCATCTCTACAGTTAACCTGACATTACATCCTAAAATTAACATATGCTAGGGGATGAGGTGCTGCTTTTTGTTAATTCTTATATTTTTCAAGATATTTTTCAAAATAATGTGAAGTGTTTAAAAATGTGCAATATACCTGACCTCATTCCCCTGGTAAAAGCACCTTGTCACAGCTACACCTATTAAGATACTGATATTATCATATGTTATGATAAAGAAGATTTTGAACACGACTCCTGCATACAGTACATGTACAGTATAGATATGTAGTGAATTGTATTTTTATTTAAGTCCATATTCAACATTTTTGCAATTCAATTTTAAACGGATTAAAAAAAACATGTCACTTCATGTCCTGAGTTTTCTGAAACCAGGACACATGGCACAGATTCCAAACTTAGTGGGTGATTTTCTATCTGAAGCAAACAAGGTTGTCAGGTTTAAGGAGCCGGCTTTCTCAAACTATGTTTGTTTTCCACTGACAGCAGTATTATTCTTAAAATATCTGTTAGATATCACAAAGACTATAGACAATGAGAATATAGTATGCTCCCTCCTGGCATGGTATAGGGGTAGAAATTAGAAAAATAAGGTCATGTTTTATGCTCATATGTATCTTATCCATTTTTCATAGCAGTGCCTATATCAATCAGTAGATGAAGTCAGTGTGTTTTAGGTTCAATGATCAAGAAACTTTGGAGGTTCATTTAAAGGACCATACCGTAGTTTTGAATAGTTTAGTTAATTAACTACAAAATATGTAACTCTCCTTTTGCATTTCGGATGTTTTTTGAACACATTTTTAAATCCTCCATATAGGGGCTTTAACAAATGTAACAGCTTTGGGAAAATGGTCAGCAATAATGTAAAGTATATATGTTTCTAATTAATGTACTAAAATATTACAAAATGATTGGTATGACTTGATCTTGCTATCATACACTTGTCTTCAAGCACCAAGCAGGATGTAGCTTTATACTATGAAGTATATATTATATGTATATATTACGTTTTGGAGGCCAATAGTCATATACCTTCAGTATGATGAAGTGGGCCTTAACAGTAATGTTGTATATTTATAGTGTATATTTTATTAATAGATAGAGTGAGACAAAGTAAAAGTCCATCCTAGCTAGTTTGTTTAAGGCCTGTTTTGGACACTGGATGTCTGTGGTTGTAAGGATTCATCCTGAACTTATATCACCTTGCTTCTCCATCTCAATCCATCCTTTCCTGCTCTAGTTTAGGTTGGATTGATCTGCTGTTTCAGAGACCACTGGCAGCAGCAGCAGTTAGGTGCTTCTCTACAAAGCAAAGCTTTAAATAAGGTTCAAGGGGATGGGTTTCTTGAGTTCAAACTGTAGGTTATGTAGGTGCCAGGTTTTGACAAGGAAGAAGAATGCATGGAATAAAAAAGACAATATATGGTTCTGCTGCATCGATTTTGACCCTTTTCTAAAACTGCCCATCATAAGATAGAAGTGTAATGCTAAAATGGTGGAGTACTCTTGGTAACACTTTATTTGGAGAGTCCACCTATAGATAGTTTATAAGAGAGTATTTGTAACATTTCAACTGTTTCGTTTTGTCTGTAGATTATCAATTGAGTATATGTGACAAATCATGAACATATCCTAACCAAGATGTTTGATCTGTAGGCGGACTATCCAAATAAAGTGTAACCCTCTTTTAATATTTCCCAAACTGTCTAATCAAGAGCATAGGTTTCATTTCAACATTGGAGGGGACACTCAGTAAGCAGGGGTCTGGGGGTCCACCACAAGAAAATTTTGAGCATTAAGCACTTAAGTTCCTGCATTCTGGTGACTTTTTCTGCACCAATTTCTGCATCAATTTATGGTGGAAATGGCTTAATTTATGTAAATTCAGGCGGCAGGTGACAATTCAAAATATAAAAATATAATGGAATATAATGCAGTAAGGCTCTCAGGCATTGTGTATTGCTTTTAAATATGTATTCTCCTGTAGATAAACCTTTCTAATTTAATATCATCCCTGCTGAGTCAACACACTTGTAAGCATGATTTAGTCTTCCCTCTTCTTTTGTGTCTTTTGTTTGGGGAAGTAACCTCTTTAAATGAGCATGTGGCATTCATGTCAATGATAAATTAATTCATTTTAATTCCTTGACTTCAATAGCTTCTGTGCTTCAGCACGTTTTCTGCTCATGTTCAAAACTTGCACATTCAAAATCTATCCCACATATCTGTGTTCTCTGAGATTTCGAGAACAAAGTTGTAATATTTTGAGGGGAAAAAAGTCGTAATATTACGAGAATAAAGTCATAATTTAATAAGAATAAAAATAAATATTTTTTAAAAATCTACCTGCCCTATCCTCTGCTATGCATTAGTCTACGTTATTGCTGTTGCTCTGCTGATACACTTGTATCCCCTTCGGACCGTCTGACAGACACAGAACCACATTTGGGACTGTAGCCTACTGGATGAGACAAACACTTCTGATCAGGCATAAATCTCCCCACAAATCGACACAAATGTTAACTTCACCACCTCTGATAAAGTGCAGCTCACAGCCGCTTCATTGGGAAGTATCCTGGAGTAGTGAGACAGTCCCAAATAGAGCAAAGGTGTCTCTAAGCGAGGGGGATGCAGAGACAGCGACACAGAGCTACCAGTCAGAGGAAAGGGCCACACTGCAGTCCAAACTTTTAACAATTCTAAATAACTGTAGACTGCCAGGAAATACTAAAATATGCACATATGACTCGAAGTAATATTATGACTTAATTCTCGAAATCTCAGATTAGCATTATTTTTTCTAACAGTGGCCCTAATACTCCTTCATAGTTGACAGACTAGAATTCTGCCTTTTGGTTTATGTTATTCTCTTGCTAATTTGTGGCTGACTGTTAACCGTTTGTGTACCAAATACACTGACTAGACACTGACAGACAACAGTGGCTATATTTTGTTTCTTTGATCAAAATTATTGCTAGGGACAATTCAGTAGTCGCTGGATATTGCCTACCTAATTCTACTCCCTTGTGTCCAATGGTTTAGAGCAACTTTCTGGTTCAACTGTAACCTGTTCACTTTTTGTTTCATTTGTTTCCAAATTAAGTGATTTAGATAACATGAATAAAATGGGGGTTTGCTTACAGCCTGTGTGACTCAATGACCTGCAGTGACCAGTCGTGCTGGTGTCTAACTGAATTTGGTTCTAGAGATGTTGCCATATAACCAGATTTCAGCAATTACATTGGTGATTTTAATTATGATTGATTTAAGCTATCATAACCAGTAGAGCAATCAAATCCCAGGTTGTAGAAAATCTTTTAACGGTTACTGTTGTAGTTGTCTGCTACATTAGGTTCTTGTAATCAGTGTGTATGGGCCTAACCGGGTCGTTCTAATGACATGCAATGGCTGAAAACCAACAACTAATTTGAGAAGTGAACTGTTTTATAGACTAGGGTGATGGTCAGTAGCTGTTTTGGTGGATATATACAGTAGGTGGGTGTATAGAACTGGTTGAATTGAAGTGAAGTGGTCTGAAACCTGCTTCATGAGTCTTGTTTCTGTTCTCTTGCCTTGTGACACCAACCCTTCTTTTTCACTGCTCCCCAAAACCAAACACACTCCTGCACCACCCGCCTGCATCCATGACCTAAAGATCCTTCACACCCTCACAATACATCTTATTGCACACACACACAGGCACAAAATTAAAATTGTGCCCTCATAGACACACAGATGAACACACAGCTCCAGGTGACAGGTGATTTAAAATCCTTTTTGTGGAGCTTATGTGGTGCAGATGATCCAGTGAAATTATTCTATAACTCCTGATTTTGTCTACCTGGGCAAAGCAGGAGGAGGACAGAAGCACAGGCTCCAAGGGTGTTGAGCAGGCATTGACCTGGGCTAAATATATTTCTCATATGGTTTCACCTATTTGACACATTTTGTGCACTTAGATAAATAAATTCAATTAATCAATAAATAATTATAAATAAATCAAGAATAAGAAGTCAGTGCACAATGTTGTTGTTTCAATGTCAATGTTATGTTTCAATATAAATACTAAACGAGAACCTCCTTGCTTGTTAGCATGTCTACACAGTTCCCATTCTACCTTGGCCCCTGTTAAGCTCTGTGCTGTCTCACCCTCCTCAACTGTTGTTCCTCTGACACTGGATGATAATGAAGCTCTGCCTGAAGAATGGAGTTCCCCTCAGAATGTGACCTTTGACATTTACCCTCCAAACCTCTTACCTTTTTTCTTCCCTTTCTCCTCCTGAACTCGTATCTGTCACAGGGATGCTGTGTGATGCACTCCAGCAACAAATACTTTCCCCTTGCAAGATACAGACTGGCTTCCTGTCTTTGCTCAGCTTGGTTTAACCCCTGTGGTCTAAAATACCAACCCGTTCTCATTTCCAGGTCGTCAACTACCAATGTTTTGCCACGCACAAGGTACCTTTTATCATCTGTATGAAACGCACCAGGCTTTCAATTAACTCCAATGTAAAACCATCCGTGGCAATATGAGACACTCAGAGGAACTGCTATTAACCTGACCGCGGTGCTATAAGATGCTGTGAGCATCAGTCCCACTGGAGAACTGAGGACCTCCCGCCCCGAAGTATTTTCCTCACTGTTAATTCCCATGTTAAGGTTTTCTTATCCTCAGCATTTTCCACACAAAAACACGAAAGTGATAATTCAACAATACGATTAATGTTATGATGTTATGAGGTTAATGTTACGCCCATCAGTTTTAATGATTTCTGCTTCAATTCTGAGAAATAAAGTTTTTTGTCCTATTCTTTTCTTTTGGCCTGTGTCCATGTCACGTGACTGCCAAGTTTCTTTTGTGAAAACCAAAATGGTAGACATTTTTTTATTCTCAGTGGAAAATGCAGGAAAATGATATTTAAAATGCGTTTTGTTGACATTTCTAGCAAGAAATGTGTTTTATTTTCATAATTTTCATTCAGTGAATGTATATGATTCTTAGTTCTGTTATTACGAAGATTCTCTCAGGTCTCAGATCGTTGCTATGGACACTGCTACACGTACGTAGGGAATTGTGGGTGGACTTGACGCGTTCGACTCCTGTTTTGGGCTTTCTGCAGTCAGTGGGCTTCAAATTTCTGCCGGTCAGCCATAACCTGAATCCAAATGCCACTATCTCTGTTTAAAAAAGGTGTTTTATAGCCTGTGATTGTAAAATGTTTTTAATTTTATATTTCCAAGAATATGTGGCAGAGGATATTTAATTATGAAATCACCTTTCTTAAGAAGGGGTTATCAAAGTGGAATTTACCTTTCACATCCCAAGTTTTATATCCCATTTCAAAACTATTACTATTCCATTCTGTAAAAAGATTTTAAAATGTCAATTCAATTTTAATATTACTTTATTTAATTTATTATTATTATTATTATTATTATTATTATTATTACCGTACTTTTGTGTATTATTATTCTTCTGAGTTGCATTTTTTGGGAGCAAATGCTGGCTAATAAAAGAGATTGTTATTGAATGGGATATGTCATGCTGACATAAAATCCCAAAACCAAGAATCATAAAGATAAAAAAAAAATCTCCAGAGTTGTGTAAATAATACCTTATGCATGCCTCAGTATTTGATGACCTTTGAATGAGAACGAGTTGGTCTTTTCAGCCATAACCCAAGCACTTCAGGCCTTCCTCCAAGCCTGTAGTAATGCCCTAGATTGTCAGCAGTATTGTACGATAATTTCTAAGTTCCACTAAAAAACTAACAAATTCAATTCAGTTTTATTTATATAGCGCCAATTCATAACAGAAGTTATCTCATTGCACTTTTCCTATAGAGCAGGTCTAGACCATACTCTTATAGAGACCTAACAATTCCCATCATGAGCAAGCACTTGGTGACAGTGGCAAGGAAAAACTTCCTATTAAGAGGCAGAAACGCCGAGCAGAACCACTCAAGGTGGGTGGCCATCTGTCGCATCCAGTTGGGTTGAGAGAGAGAGAGCGAGAGAGCAGGAGGTATTAGAGCATACTGTAGCACAATGCAAATGCCACATAGAATTTTAAAATAATAATAATGTAATGGTAGTGGTAATATTAATATTAATAAAATTATATTTGTAATAATAATGATAATAAAAATAAGACGGTAGCGGTTGTCGAGCAGGAACATGGGAGGACCGCAATCATAGATCCAGACTGTACAGATCTAGCTAAAAGCTTTATCAAATAGGAAAGTTTAAGCCTACTCTTAACTGTGGAGATGGTGTCTGCCTCCTGAACCAAAACTGTGATCGGATTCCACAGGAGAAGAGCTTAATAGCTGAAGGCTCTGGCTCCCATTCTACTTTTGGAGCCTCTAGAAACCACAAGTAACCCTGCATTCTGGGAGGACAGTGTTCTAGTGGGGTAACTAAGTACTATGAGATCTTTAAGATATAGTGGTGCCTGACCATTAAGGGCTTTGTAGGTAAGGAGAAGGATTTTAAATTATATTCTGGATTTTACAGGGAGCCAGTGCAGAAAAGCTAATATTGGAGAAATATGATCTCTCACAGGGCAATGCCATCTAGGGTAACTATATCTTTAGATAACGTATCTCTGCGGTGTTTAACTTTTGAACCGCTATTGCTGGACTACACGCCATTAGGCAAAAATTCTTACTCTATATGTCTATCTGATATTGCTGTAGCTAAATTTAAGGAAGCACTTCCATCTGTATTTAATTCAATGTTATGTCTCAATATAACAGAGGACTCCAATGCAAATTGCAGCCCCTCCCAAATTAACCATCTAGTTGATAGCGCTGCAGGCTCACTGCAAACGACACTCTATTCTATCGCTCCTCTAAAAAAGAAGATAATACAACAAAGAAGGTTAGCTCCATGGTATAACCCCCAAACCCGCAAATTAAAGCAAACATCACAAAAACTTGAAAGGAAATGGCATTCCAACAACCTGGAAGAATCTCGTTTAGTCTGGCAAGATAGTCTTAAAACACATAAGAAGGCCCTCCGTAATGCCAGAGCAGCCTACTACTCATCATTAATAGAGGAAAATAAAAACAACCCCAGGTTTCTTTTCAGCACTGTAGCCAGGCTGACAGAGAATCACAGCTCTATCGAGCCATGTATTCCTATAGCCCTCAGTAGTAATGACTTCATGACCTTTTTTAATGATAACATTTTAAAGAAAAAATTCATCAAGTCCTACCTTCAACCGGTGCCGACTTGTCTTCAAAAACAGCAACCTTGGAAACAGCTGTAGAGCCTGATGTGTGATTTGGCTGCTTTGCTCCTGTCGATATTTTTCAGCTGACTTCAACGATTAATTCATCTAAGCCATCAACCTGTCTCTTAGACCCTATTCCAACTAGGCTGCTTAGACGTTTTACCCTTAGTTAGCACTTCTTTACTGGATATGGTCAATCTGTCTTTATTAACAGGCTATGTACCACAATCCTTTAAAGTAGCTGTAATTTAACCACTTGTTAAAAAGCCCACTCTTGATCCAAGGGTTTTAGCCCCTAAATCACTCTATAGACCTATACCTAACCTTCCCTTTCTCTCTAAGATCCTTGAGAAAGCAGTCGCCAATCAGTTGTGTGACTTTCTAAATAACAATAGTTTATTTGAGGATTTTCAGTCAGGATTTAGAGTGCATCATAGCACAGAGACAGCACTGGTGAAAATTACAAATGACCTTTTAATTGCATCAGACAATGGACTTGTCTCTGTACTTGTCTTGTTAGATCTTAGTGCTGCATTCGACACCATTGATCATCACATGCTATTACAGAGACTGGAACATGTAATTGGCATTAAAGGAGCCGCACTAAGCTGGTTTAAAACCTATCTATCAGATCGATCTCAGTTTGTACACGTTAACAGTGAGTCCTTTGTGCACGCCCAAGTTAGTCACGGAGTTCCACAAGGTTCTGTGCTTGGACCGATTCTATTCACCTTATATATGCTTCCTCTAGGCAATATTATTAAGAAACACTCCATAAACTTTCAATGTTATGCGGATGATACCCAATTATATCTATCGATCAAGACAGATGAAACTAACCAATGAGCTAAACTTCAAGCATGTTCTCTTTATAATATTTAAAGAGACCCAACGAATCCCACCATGAGCATGCATTTGGCGACAGTAGCAAGAAAAAACTTCCTTTAAGAAGCAGAAACCTTGGACAGAACCAGACTCAATGGTGGGCAGCCATCCACAGCTGCCTTGTTAGGTTTTGAGAAAGAGAGGGTTTTGAGAAAGAGAGAGAGAGAGAGAGAGAGAGAGAGAGAGAGAGAGAGAGAGATTTTGGGGTGGAGGAGAGGGAGGAACATTGCAAATACCACGTAGAATTTTTTATTTTTTTTCGAGGAACATCCTGTCTCAAAATGATGCTGAAAAATTTGTGCATGCATTTGTTACTTCTAGGCTGGACTACTGCAATTCCTTATTATCCAGCTGCCTGAATAAGTCCCTTAAAACTCTCCAGTTGATCCAGAATGCTGTGGCACGTGTACTGAGAAGAACTAGGAAAAGAGATCATATCTCTCCAATATTAGCTTCTCTGCACTGGCTCCCTGTAACATCCAGAATAGAATTTAAAATCCTTCTCCTCACCTACAAAGCTCTTAATGGTCTGGCACCATCGTATCTTAAAGATCTCATAATCCGACTAGAATACTGCGCTCCCAAAATGCAGGGTTACTTGTGGTTCCTAGAGTCTCCAAAAGTAGAATGGGAGCCACAGCCTTCAGTTATCAAGCTCCTCTCCTGTGGAATCAGATCCCAGTTTGGGTTCGGGAGGCAGACACCATCTCCACATTTAAGAGTAGGATTAAGACTTTCCTCTTTGATAAAGCTTATAATTAGAGCTGGCTTGGGTGAGTCCTGAACCATCCCTTAGTTATGCTGCTATAGGCCTAGACTGCTGGGAGACTTCCCATGATGCACCTCTTTCCTCTCTCCTTCTCTCCCTCTCCATCTGTATGCATTTTATCCCATTACTGCATGTTACTAACTCAACATCTTCTCTCTCCCGTAGTTTTGTGCTTTCTCGTTTCTCTCCTCTCTCCTTCTGTCGCTTTCAGCAGGTATTTCTGCCTCCGGAGCTGTAGACACTGGATCTGTGGTTGTGGGCCACCTGCTGCCCCCGTGTTCCTGCTCGACAACTGCTACTACAGTTGTTGTTATTGGCTCTGTTACTAATACTGACATTATTTTTCCTATGGCTGTCATTTCTATTATTACTAATTTATTAATATTAACACTACAATTACTATTCTGTTTAAAAAATATTAATAATTCTAGGTGGTATTTGCATTGTTTTTATTGTTTTTATTTGCATCCACTCACCATTGAGTCTGGTTCTGTCCAAGGTTTCTGCCTCTTAAAGGAAGTTTTTTCTTCCACTGTTGCCAAATGCTTGCTCATGGTGGGATTTGTTGGGTCTCTGTAAATAATATCATAAAGAGTACGGTCTAGACCTGCTCTATAGGAAAAGTGCAATTAGATAACTTCTGTTATGAATTGGAGCTATATAAATAAAATTTAATTTGGGGCCAATTACAAGAACTTCAGCTTTGTCAGAGTTCAGAAAATTGCAGGTCATCCAGGATTCACCGTTAACATGTACAAACTGAGATCGATCTGAGAGGATTTAAACCAGCATAGTGCAGTTCCTTTAATGCCAATTAAATGTACCCACCTCTGTAATAGGATGTGATGGTCACTGGTAACAAATGCAGCACTAAGATCTAACAAGACAAGTACAGAGACAAGTCCATTGTCTGATGCAATTAGAAGGTCATTTGTAATTTTCACCATATATTGTGTGTGTATGTGTGTGTGTGTGTGTAGGCCTGCTCTATAGGAAAAGTGCAATGAGATAACTTATGTTATGAATTGGCGCTATATAAATACAATTGAATTTTATATATATATATATAATATAAAAGAATAAACAGGAAACCAGGGTCGGGACGCTTGACGAAAGACAAAGGGCACACAGGGTAAGGGCTAGAAAGCTTGACACATAGGTACAACAATGATCTGACAAAGAACAAAGGAAGAACACAGACTAAAGGTAGGGGAGACTATGAGACACAGGTGAAACCAATTGACACAGGTGAAAACAATGAAAGCAATCAAAGACAGGAAGCAAAACTAACAGCCACAAGAGGTAGGGAGAATATGTCTAAATAAAACAGGAAATCATCTAGACACGAACCCAAAACCATGACACCAGGTGCGTCTACTACAGAGGTACCCTTTAGCTGTATGAGACGCCAAGGGGCGTGACAAAACCTCGGTATTTGACGACCTGGTAATGAGAATGGGTTGAAAATACTGGCTCTTAGCATGTTGTTGTATGCTGTTACCTGAGTGCTAGCCTGCTGTACATTTACAGGTCTAACCTTTTTATCGTATATGTTGTTATTCCCATCTGCCCAGGCATAAAAATTTGGCCTTTCTATTTCTATACACACAAGCACAGGCACACACACACACACAAGGTTAACCTCGGCTCATTAATTAGACAGATGTTGAGAGCTAATGGAACATGAAATAAGCGACATCTGTCACTAAAGAAGAGTGCTTGATATGAAATGGGGGTTTTTTTTACAGGCAGGGGATGGCCTTAATGTAAATTATGTCATAAATCCTTAATTTAGGGAACATAAAGATAAACATCATGATAATTGATGGTGTATTTCTAAGATTGTACTGTATTAGGAGTGAGCCACCTTGTCAGAAAATCCATCTGTTATGAACATTGTGTTATTCACTGGTACAGCTACTGTACTGTGGACCAATATGTGGTCAGGGAAACACAATGAATTTTTCAGTAAAGCAGAAGCAAATGTGTTAATTCATGTTTTTGTTTGTATCACAGTGTGTTTGCCAATGGACTAGATTATATTTGAAATGTGTGCTGCTGTTAGCATTTATAGGTTGGTAGGAAAAACAGTTGGCTGCTAAAGACCAACATTATTACAGTAACACAAGAAGTTAGTAAACTCAAGTTACCCTTTTTATGATATAATGTTGTTAGTCCGTCGCACTGACTAATTAATATTGTTTGGGCGACTGTGGCTTGGTGGTAAAGCGGGTCGTCCACCGGAAGGTCGGCGGTTTGATCCCGGCTTCCCCCAGCCCATGTCATGCCTTCGGTGTGTGTGAATGATTAGTTCATTTCCTTGAACTGATGAGCAGTTAGCATCTGCCATCAGTGTATGAATAAGAGAGTGGTGAATCTTCTCTGGCAAAATGATCAGGAATCATCAATTTCAGTAGTTGGAATAATCCAGTTAAACTTTCATGCATTTATCAATAATTTCAGTTTATCAACTCCATAGTTCTGAATCAGGACCTCCAGTTGTTTTGGATCAACTAGCAATGTCTTTCTATCTGTCCACCACTTTGGTCCAGACTGAAAAACCTCAACAACTATTGCCATAACATTCACAGTCCACAGAGATTGAATCTTACTGACTTTGGTGATCCCCTGACATGTCATCTAGCACCCCCATGAGGTTATCATTATTGTTTTTTACTGAAGTATTTTTTTACAACTAATGGATAGATGGCTGTCAAATTTGGAACACACATTCATGTTCCCTTCAGGATGAACTGTAATAATGTTGGTGATCCTCTGACTTTTTATCTAGCGCCACCATCAAGTCAAAATTTTAATTTGTGTAATACTTTGGTTTATGACCAAATGCCTGCAAAACTAATGACATTCCCATTAGCCTCAGCTGTACTTTGTGTTTAGTGCTAATTAGTAAATGTAAGCATGCTAACATGGTAAACTAAGATAATAAACATAGTAAACATTATACCTGCTAAACATCAACATGCTAGCATTATCAATGTGGGCATGTTAGCGTGCTGATGTAATCATTTAGCTCAAAGCACCGCTGTGCCTGAGTGCAGCCTCACAATGACACTAACATGGCTGTAGGCTCTTGTTTAAGCTTAAGCATATTTAGTACTAGATTCAGATTTGATAAAATGCTATTTCACCCCAACCCTAGTTACAAATGAATAGCCAATACTGTTAGCATTGTTGAATCTCTGTCAATCTTCATTTTAGTAAGTTGTTAGTAGAAGTACTTTTAAGGTTAGTGAAATGGAAATGCAAATACCACCTAGAATTTTTAAAATAGTATAAATGTAATTGTAGTGTTAATATTAATAAATTAATAATAATAGGAATGACAGCTATAGGAAAAATAATGTCAGTATTAGTAACAGAGCCAATAACAACAACTGTAGTAGCAGTTGTCGAGCAAGAACACGGGGGCAGCAAGTGGCCCACAACCACAGATCCAGTCTCTGTAGCTCTGGAGGCAGAAATACCTGCTGAAAGTGACAGAAGGAGAGAGGAGAGAAACGAACAAGCACAGAACTACGGGAGAGAGAAGATGTTGAGTTAGTAACATGCAGTAATGGGATAAAAATGCATACAGATGGAGATGGAGAGAAGGAGAGAGGGAATCAGGTCCTGAACCCAAACTGGGACCTGATTCCACAGGAAAGGAGCTTGATAACTGAAGGCTCTGGCTCCCATTCTACTTTTGGAGACTCTAGGAACCACAAGTAACCCTGCACCCTGGGAGCACAGTGTTCTAGTCAGTTTTGTCAGAGTTTAACATTGGAAAATTACAGGTCATCCAGGTCTTTATGTCCTTAAGGCATGCTTGAAGTTTAGCTCATTGGTTAGTTTCATCTGGCTTGATCGATAGATATAATTGGGTATCATCCGCAAAACAATGAAAGCTTATGGAGTGTTTCCTAATAATATTGCCTAGAGGAAGCATATATAAGGTGAATAGAATCGGTCCAAGCACAGAACCTTGTGGAACTCCGTGACTAACTTGGGCGTGCACGGAGGACTCACTGTTAACATGTACAAACTGAGATAAATCTGATAGATAGGATTTAAACCAGCTTAGTGCGGCTCCTTTAATGCCAATTACATGTTCCAGTCTCTGTAATAGGATGTGATGATCAATGGTGTCGAACGCAGCACTAAGATCTAACAAGACAAGTACAGAGACAAGTCCATTGTCTGATGCAACTAAAAGGTCATTTGTAATTTTCACCAGTACATAGATACTCTCCTGTCTCTCTTTGCATCATATTTTTACTCTGTCCATGGATATTCATGAGTCAACAGAGTGAACTTGCAGTCTTCTCACCAGCAGAGATTAACTGAGGTGTTAGGAACTCCAAAAGGCCTCAGGGATGAACACAAATGTTTGGAAGCATTAGTTACTTGCAGCGAGGTGCTGATCTGTTCTTGTCAAGTCACAGCTCAGTGAGACAAGTGTTGAATCCCCCAATCTGTGATTTTGGCTGTTGCTGTTTCATACTCTTCTTCAATATTCTCTTTTTTCAGCTTTTGCTGATGAGCATCTTTTGCATTCAGCGGCAACTTTTCCACAACTGCTGTCTTTTCAGAAATTAATAAAACAGCACAAACATGCCAGGAAAAATTGCTGTTTTTTTTTTTAAATAAGACATTTAATGTAGAAACACAATGGTATCTGTTAACAGTGAAAAGGCATTGTAACAATTTCAGGTGTTAATTCCTTTAGTTTACTGTATTTAAAGATAGTTGTCACAATGTTCATTATATGTTTTATATTTTCTTAAACTAGGCAATTTAGCTACTCAGGTACAGATCATTTTGTGCATTTTGCATCAGCTGTAGGACAGGGCTCACTATTGTGATTATTCTTCAAACACGTTCAAGAAACTAAATTAAAGCAACTTGTAATACTGGCAAATTCTGTATTTGGAACTACAAAGAAGGAACCAATGTGTGTTGCTATAGTTGCAGATAGTTAATGACTGATAGACTGTCAGTGATGTTAGTTCAACATGTGCATTGTGTAGAGAAGGAAGAGAGTCTGTAGAGGTGCATTCAGACTGAATGAGATTTATAGATATCAAGTTAAAACACAATTTTCAACTCAAGCAGTCTTTGCCTCAGTTGGCACCTTTCATGTCCACTAGTTTCTTTCCATGGACTTTTTATACAATCTAAACTGGCTCTAGACTTATGGTTGTGTTCACACATACTCTTTTATTGCATAACAAAGCATTGTGGAAGGCTGTGAGTAAAAAAACTGCTCATTTTAGCTTCTTCGTTCCTAGGATTTGCATCTGATCACACTGCTTGCCACAGACACTGCAGTATTTAACAATACTCACTTATTACAAATCAGTTTCTACAAGCAGTTTACATTCCCTATTATTTTTCTGAAAAGCTGAACTTTTCTTAACTTTGAGAGGCTCTCTGCTCTTACAAAAAACTTTAAAAAGCAGCTGCATTTGAGCAGCTTGAGGCTACTTCCCGTTGTTTGTTCTGTAAAATAGGCTGTTGCTTCTCTGTCAAGATGTAATAATGGTCCCTGATGCTTCTGCCGTAATATTTTGCAAAATAGGACAAAAAGTTACATAATTATGCTTTGCTTAACCCATTGATTATTATTCCTGTAACGCTACCAATCACAATGTTGCCCCCATGGCAGAGATGGGCCCATGGAGGTGCAGGTCAACTATGATGGGATCCCTCACAAAGTCTCTGCACATACTGTGTGTACAATACCACAGCATGGAGAAGCATAATTCAACCTTTACAAAACAAACAGTATGTGTGAACACAGCATTATTCGGAATAATGCAGATTATGACAGAAAAGCTTCAAAAGGACATCACATATAAAAGTTTGCTGTCAGCAAATAAATACACAAACAGACTCCCCAGTAAATCCGCAAGCAATGGAGACTGCAGTATTGAGATGAATCAGCAGAAAAACTACCTATGGATCAATGAAATGTTTGAACACACGCACAGTGCACTACTGCTTAATCTGAATGTTTCAAACAGACCATTAGATAATTTGAATTGTTATGTAATTTTCACTTAGTCACCTTCTGCCTGCCTGTCCAATCAGAGAAGTGTTTACTCACTTCCTATTTCCTGTTTCTTCTTCTTGTGTTTCAGTATGATCTACTCCTTGGTTACCTCATAAGTGATTTATCAGCAACTGGAGAGAAACAAAAAAAACCTCTGCATACATAGACTGCCGTTGTCTCGGTCTAGAATTGAAAAACAGGATATTTAAATATAGAGAAGAGAAAGAAAAAATCATTTTTTGCTGTGAAGCCAAACAATGAACTGGATGGGGCTCGAAGCTTCTTTTCTGCTTCTTCCCCTTAAGAAGGAAGGACATGTTTTATGATCGACTGTATATAAAAACTGAAAACTAAAACTCCTGTTTACAGTTTGACTGGTTATAGAGAGACCCGAGTTAATCACTGCCGGGCCAACATTTGTACCACACACACACACACACACACACACACACACACACACACACACACACACACACATTAACACACAGCCTCCTCTGGAGTGGTACTTACTATACAGTAGCAATGCTGGTAGCCCAGAGGACGAAGAGCACAGTAGTGTTTGCAGTCTCAGGCACAGCTTGGTGAAGCACTGTCTAGCCCAGCACAGCTCACCAACCCTCAGTCATGCCCCCTCGACACCTCACCAACTGTAGCTTCACCGGTGAGTCAAAAACGAGGGATAGATGGACGAGTGGATGGACGGATCACACTGTACAGAAAACCGCTCCATGGCCTGTGGGTTTTTCTTTCTAACATTACATGAATGGCTTTTGTGACGTGTGCATTTTGGTGTATTGTTTAACAAAAGGCATTTCTAATTGAATTATGATCTGAGGCTAAAGGTATTCTGTACAGCAAATGCCTTCTTAGTGTTGTCCTAGTGTCGTTCTATTGTGGGAAACTTTTCTAAAACACAAACAAAAAAACTGACACCTGTCGAAGCTTTTATAGTAGAGGAGCACACATTCTTTGCACAAATAGTTTTTGATCTTGCACAATATTTGCAATATTTGGCTATATATTAGAGATAATTTATGATAGTCTAGCCACACAGGTGAAGGTCTTCCAACATGTAAAGAACTATCCAGCCCTATTTGAAGATGGGGCAACAATGTGAATCTTTTCTAGCTTGATTTACACCATGGACCAAAATGTTGTCTTTCCAGTATTTAAATTGATTTATTTATGTCTGTTTGTGAGATACTGATGGCTTGCCTCCATGCTTTATCTTAAATGAAATATTATTTTCCAATGTAACCACACCATGATAAGAATGAGCAGTGAATAAAGGAGAAGATTAGAAAGGTGCCCAGCATTAATCTCCCTCTCTCTGATTTGAATTAAAGCAACTGTAGCAGATGATGCAAATAACATATGAGAAACTGAGCTGTCTGAGAATATTGAGATACTACTGTATAATGATTCCCAGAAAGAAAGTTGCTCCCTTCCATATACAGATCAGTGGTCAAAGGTCAGGCTCAGCTACAGATCATCATCCCTGTAGCTGGAATGAATTCAGTGTCTTGCTCACAGACACTTCAACAGGGCAGATGCTTGAATCTGCATCTTCCATGTGTAGCACAGTTTTCTAACCACCAGGCCACTCTTTAGATCTTCACCATCATCTTTACACGATGAGCTCACTTCGTAAGCAGCTACTCAAGGAGCAGACAGGAATGCCCAATTCTTGTTGTTTTCTCTTATTACTACATTCTAATTCAAGCATTTTCTATATTTACCGTGTATGTGACCAACCAGGTTGAACTTGTTTTCTGAAATAAAGTATTTTAAAATCAAAGATTTGGTGTTTATTTTTATAGATGTACAATTCCGCTCATCATACTTTTTCATATATGTTCCTTGTGCAGGACATGCATAATCACCACAAGGGAACATAGGAGGAGAAGGTGGGGGTAGATTTGACTGCTAATGCTTGAAGAATCAGCATGTATTAACTCAAAATCCACATAGAGAGTTTTTAGGTTTTCGAACAAGATATATTCTGTATATATACTGTTCGCGTACTTGGGGGCAGCACAAAAAGCTGTAAAAAAAACACTGATAAACTATCACCTCGTAACGTTGTTAAACAGTTGCCTATTTACACAACTAGCAAACACAAAACAACATTAGCATTCATTTGAAGTCGTGTTTATGTACACTTGGCAAATGTAAGTCCAATATTCTCTCTCAATAGTTCCTTTTAGTTCCAGCTTTAGTCTCCACCAACTCCTGAAGGAAATATCTGGCTCTTGCTCTCGCTAAATGCTCTACTACAGTATGTTCAACTTTGTCTGTCTGCTGTTTGGTGCTGAGCGGGTAGTGAACACTGAAAACAGCTGCCTGCTGCGGCTAACAATGACATTAATGAGAGCGGTGAGATGGAACCAAAACTTGTGGGCTGGAAAACCAAAACAATGAGCTGAAGGACAGACAACTGCTACATAGAGCTGAGAGGATGTTAATAGCAACATATTGATTAGTGCAGCTTTAATTAAAGGTAATAATAGCAGAATGTAAACACACCCCATAAAAAAACTTTAGGTTAAAGTACAGAAGTATTATCAGCAAAATGTACTTAAAGTATCAAAAGTAAAAGTAATCATTAACCAGAATGGTCTCTGTCAGTGTTATATTATTGTATATTCTAATACTGGATTAATATTAGCCTAGTTGCATTAACGTGTAACAGAAAACAGTTTTGTAACAGAACGACAGTGAGCCCTCATACTTAAATTGACCAATGTCTGTGAGAGAGTGACAGAATAGTTTTAATATTACTCTCTGTGTGATTGTGAAAGAGAGATGGTGTGTGTGTGTGGCAGACAGGCACTGACAGATTGGTATCATTGGTACCCAGTATGCACCTGGGTGCTGTCCACATTGCTGCCATATATTTCATCATAATTAAATCAGGCACACACTGCTGACCTTTTGGCCCCTCATTGTGTGTGTCTGTATGTGTGCAGACTGGCAGTGATATATTTGGATTAGTCCCTCTCTCGTACCTCCTCCTCTCACCTCCCTCTGTTTCTGCTCTCTTCTCCCAATCCTCACCAGCATCCAGCTCTCCTCTTAAAGCTGTGAAATGACATTGAGCTCTTGTCCTGCGGCTATGGCACACTGTGCTCAGTCGTCTGGAACCCGAGGAACTCTATTTCTTCAACTTTTCACAGCAAGGGAGCCAATTTTAATCTCACTCTGCATGAGACACATACTGCATATTGGTACTTTCTCTATGCAAGGGGCCAGCAGAAACAGGCTCTGTGACTCATTTTGAGTTCAAACACACAGTTTTCTAAGCTGTGAATATAGGAAAGGTAAATCAACTTTTGTATAATGGACTCACAATGGAACACAGCAGAGCTGTAGTAATTCTACGTCAGTGGTTTTCTACTATGTGACACGAAAATGTAGTGGAACATGTGAAATGTGAAAACGTGTGACATGTGAGACATCTTAAAATGCTACTTCCATTACACATGAATGCATCAGTAATAATAATATAATGATGTAACACTCAAATGGGCCATTTTTTTGCATAACCAGTACTTGTACCTTTGATACTTTAGTAACATTTTGCTTTTGTACTTATGTACAAATTTTGACTTTTACTTTAGACGGTGTAGTCCCTCATTCGTCCAGGAGTGTTCTATCGTAGAAAAGTTTTCAGTCGTAGTCATCTGGACACTGTTTTCAGAATCAATTTTTCACAATCGAGAATGACTTCCAGATGGGACCCGAAACGTCTTGATTCTGAAAACAGTGTCCAGATGACTACGACTGAAAACTTTTCTACGATAGACTTACTTTACTTTTTACTTTTACTATTTTTCCAAAGCTGGAGTGCAGAACGTTTGTCTCCCCCTTCTGGCAGTGAGAGTAATTACACAAACACTGTTGACACATGCTTATGATGAATGCCTACAGTGAGCTCGCAGAGTTTCTTCTTTATCTGGAGCATCAGACACTTTTCTTGGGGTTAAGGTTTACACCTAGTATCTGTAGCCTACTCCGTCGCTATGGTTGCTCCAGAGCCACGTAGAGAGAGTTGGGTCATCTCCATTCAATTTCAATTCAAGTGGCTTTATTGGCATGACTGCATACAATACAACATTGCCAAAGCATATTAACACATACTATACAAAAGTAAACAATAAACAATGCTCAATAATAAACAATTCTCTCCAATGGACCTTTTTTTTTTTTACAGCAATGGCAGAACGCAGAGCTTTCTACATGGCTCTGGGTTGCTCCAAGCTTCTGCTCTGGCAAACCAATCATTGATGGTTGGCGTATAAGGCATCATTAGCAGTGTGCCAGCGCTGGAATGTCGCCACAGACACCAGATTTAAAAATTCCGTATACTGCGAAATACAGAGACGGTGATAGGCTTAATTAGCATTGTGTGAACTCATTTGGCAAGGGCTTGAATGTAACATTCAAGCCCTTGCCATTGATTTATATATAAAAGTCAGCACTTTAGCTTTAAGTAAACTCATAAACCACAGTATGAACCTGTCGCATGCAGCTCTTGATATAACCAGTGCAAAAATCTGATTGGCTCAAAAATAAAAGTGCTTGTTGAGTATACAAAGTTGAACACCAACAGTCAGCACAAACCTTGGTGACACATACAAGTACTTGCTTCTCAATAAAAGACTCTAGCTGATTTACCTATGCAAAGCTTTTAATGTAATAGTAGAGCAGCAGGAAGTGATAGCTTTTGACTTAGCAGTAACTCAACACTTATTTGTTGGGTCCTATAAAGAGTAAGGTCTAGACCTGCTCTATAGGAAAAGTGCAATGAGATAACTTCTGTTGTGAATTGGCACTATATAAATAAATGAATTGAACACAGCAGATGCAGTCTAGTTCTAGGAGAGTTTGATCGGCAAAAATAAAGGAATTACCTTCTGACTGAAATGTTTTGCGATGGACCTGGAACTCTAGAAACACTCGATCACTATCAATAGATTGGTACCCATGGGTAAGTACTACCATAGTAGATGATACGCTCCACATAAGTGAATAGTTTCCACAAATGACTTTAGTCTCACTTGCTCAACTTTCTCATGTATTTTGAACATCGTGCAGCCAATTTTAAGACAATACAGATAAATCCAAAGATTATTGATACTATTAGGTTCATCTTTTTTTCTCCCTCAGAAGTGTCTCCAGCCAGACGTTTCTCCTTGTGTTGAACTAAAACAACATCAGAACCAGTGTCTAGCTTTGTGACTTTGTGTTTAAGGCCAGTTTGTCCCCAAAACACTCAGACAGTTTGTCCCCAAAACACCCTTCAACTCTAATGCTATCTGAACACTTCCCAGCGAGCTGGATTCCTACGATTCCTTCCTGAGTCCTTCACCTTCTTTCACTGTGATCCTTTTATCCTTAGACACAAAGAGGAAGAAAGAGAGGAATGGGGTGGCAGATGCAGCTAAGCATTATGGGCCTTGACACGAGTAGTTGTGCTGTCAGAGATTGGATGTCAGTCTCCTGTGTACTTCAGATGGCCATTCTGTCAAACTGCATTATCCTCCTCTTGATGATTTCACCGTCTAGTCGTCTATATCAAGATCAAACAGCAGTAGTACTGAATCAACAGTTGAAAAGTACACTGACTGATTTGTCAGATTTAGATAAAGTACTGCAATTTTACGGTAATGATAGTTCAAATTCTGTATCTTAGAAAAGTTATTTAACAGAACCAATATAGAGACTTGCTCACTGTCTTTATCGTACACCCACACACTTGCCCTGTTTTTGCACATCCCACTAATTCTCTCTTCCCTAGTCTCTCCCTAATCCCTTTTTCTCACTCTCTGTATTTCTATATTTACTTTTTTCTGCCATATTTTTTTGGCCCACTACTCTCTCTCTTCCTTTAAGATTTCTCTGCAATCCATTTGTATTAATGCCAAAATCTTTAATGTGGCTTTTGTTAATGAAGTTGGTAGCACTTTTTTCTGTTTGTTCACCCATGTTGGTTATAGCTTTTCATGCTAACTGCACAGTTCCTCTTCTTCTGCCAGTCCAAACAAACTGCTGTTGCAACTGACAAAAATGCAAAGTGCATCCTTTGTGTCAGAGTTTGTTTCCAAGAATGACCTGTCCAACAACCAAAGGTGTAAAGAGTACTGAAATATCCTACTCAAGTAGAAGTACTGTTACTTGACTGAAATTGTACTCAAGTAAAAGTAAAAAGTAGCTCACCTAAAAACTAGTCAAAGTATATTTTTTTATAATAAACACGTTTTGCCAAGGTAACACAGCCTTTGATTGGTCGACAGACTCAACCCAAGGCATCATGGCTGCCAGTAGACAGCTAACAACAATAATAACTGTTTTCAACACAGAAAAATTAATAAATAATCACAGAAGACACTCACTGTCGGATTTATCATTATAGATCTATTTTACAAAGTCTCCAAAAAGACACTGCAGCTCAAGGCTGCAGTGTCTTTTGGATACGATCGCACCAGAGCAATTGTTGGGAAGGCAGAGCAGTTAGCTTCTGGGCAAAAAAAAGTAAGTCTCTAACACACAGCATTCCAGAGATTTTGATTTAGTATCTCGTATATAACTTATTTTGATGTTTAATTGGAGCTCTCCTTCTTTGGATCGCAATCCTTGAAAATCAACCAGCACCGCCGTTTTGGTGCGATGACATTTTGATCTGGTTGGCTGGTTTTTGATGCGATGTATTTGATTGGTGTCTGGTCCAAGTCAGTTTTTTTTCCTGTTGATCAATTTAAAGCAAAAATAAATAATTTACTCAGTAATGGATGGATGTACAAACGTAGGAAACTACTTTACTTTAAAACATACTTAAGTAAAATACTTTGAAAAGTCCTCAAAAAAGAACAAGTACATGAAAAAAAGCTACTCAATTACAGTAATGTGAGTACTTGTAATTCGTTACTTCCACCTCTGCCAACAACTAACAGTAAATGCAGTAGGCTGGAAGACATTTTGACTTGTCACAGTAGGAAAAAAGGTTACAACAAATTCGAAATGAACCAAACGACCAATTCTGTAGCTTATTTTCTGAAGAAAGTCTTGTAGGAAATAACCATTGTTAATGTTATTTGTAACACTTGTGCTTTTCCTACTATGACAAGTTCAAATGTTTACTGTCACAAAGGCTTTTTGTCCTAATAAACAATAGGAACTGTATCCTGACCACTGAATCACTATTGTGTTATCAGTCTTTAGAGTAGCGATACAGACATTTTTTAAATTTAATATGCTTCAATTACAGTGCTACCTACCACACGTGTGTATCTTAAATACAAAACAACTTATTCGAGACTTAATAAAACCTAATAAAACTAAAAACCAGCAACCACCAAAATATTATCATTTAATTTAAAACTTTAGTGTTCGAATGACAAATTCCCATTTAATGTCAAATTAAATGAGTCAAATAATAATTATAATAATTGAGTTCATGTATTTTTGCTCACAGTCTCTCAAACTAGTTGATTCGGTTTTAGTTTACAAACTGTTTGTTGTGGTTTTGGGGTTTAGTTGTATTATTCCCTGTTTTATTTTGTAAGTGTTCTGCCTCATGTGTCTTGTGTAGTTTTACTTCCTGTCTTTGTTTGCTTTTCCACCAGTTTTGATTGTTTGCCCTGCCCTGATTAGTTTCATCTGTGTCTCATTTTCTCCCTTCACCTGAGTGTATTTATGGAGTGGATTTCCTGCCTGCTCCCTTATGGATTTATGTTTACCTGTTTGGACTGCCTTTTGAATTTGATCTCTGCTTGCCTCAGTAAGTCTGTAAGACTTTTGTTTTCCCAATAAATCGTTGAACTGCTCCTGTTCTGCTAGTGTGTCTGCGTTTGGGTCTAGTCCCCTGTGTTCTTATTTTACCTGTTTGACGATATGTGATACTGTTATTTTGTATAAGTATAGGTAACTCTTCATTGTGAAAATGTAATTGTGATCATTACACCAACAGATCATAGTTATTTTACAATGACCTGCATGTTCTCATCTAAAATCATATTTATATCAACACTCTTTAATTATAAATCTAAGAAAGCGAGCTATTTCTTTCTGAAAATTAGTTCATGTCCCGTTCTCACAATGTATTTCTGTCAGGCCAGAGCTGCTGTCAGCTTGCTTCATGGGTCAGAACAGCGTCAGTCAAACTGTGGGATGAATATTTAAATGTAAATCGTAAGATATACAGTATAAACAGGCTTTAGGCCAGGGCTGGACTGGCAATGAGAAATGGCCCTGGACTTTTTGACTCATACCGGCCCACCAAACCCCCCACTCCCACCACCCACACTTAAACAAGATTATTATTTATAATTTATAATATTTATATTTATAACTAATATTCAGTAAAATGTTAATATAATATAATAATGTTAGTATAGTATGAATACATTAATTATATAATGTTAGTATATTCATATAATTTCATATAATAGTATACTATATACCGCTAGTATAATATTAATTCCTACTGGACAACAGTTTTTGTTCCTTCATTAAATCCTTTAATGTTCACTCCATCCAGGCTGTGATCAGCCAGTTCGCGAAAAGTGACAATGATGAGCACATCGACTATATGAAAAGTTGAACATGTTTCAACAAAAGGCACCGATATAGCTCAATAGTCAGCCAAACCCAAACCTTGCTAAGTGACAATGACGAGCACATCGACTTTATGAAAAGTTGAACATATTTCAACAAAAGGCACCCAATATAGCTGAACCCAAACCTTTCTTATTTGCCTATTGTCTTCTGTCTCTGCAGAACCTTGACTGACAGTTGAACTGGTTTCTCTGGGCTGCTCTCTCTGCTCTCTCTCCTCTCTGCTACCAGTGCCTTCGGACTCACTAAGCTGAAATTATTGACTGGTAACGGCGCCAAATGAATAATTTGTTATTTTAAAACATTTAGCTGCATCAACCTCAAGGGACTTAAAACTCTTCTCTCGCAGATTTTCAGCATCACCTACATTTTTTTTTTCACTTTTTATTTGTCCATCTTGCTCCACTCCACTATTTATCCATGTAATGTCACCACAGAAATGGGAAAGGGGCAGGCCCAGGTAAAGTTTGAATTAACTGGACCAAAAGTATGGGATGAAGTTTTTGCAAATGCGCTGTTAATGAAGGCACTGACCACAAAGGCCAGGGCAGGGGTTTAAAGATGTTGTTGGGCCAGCCCAGTGTCAAGAAAAAACCCAGTGGGCTGATCTACCTGTTTTATGGGCCAGTAAGACAAAAAGAAAAAAAGAGCCAGTGTTGGCCCAAAAGGCATGTCGACCCATTGGGAAAGATGGCCAGTCCAGCCCTGCTTCAGGCCCATGCAAAACCAAAGTTCACCATCCACAAACCACAAATGATAAAACCTTGTTAATCTGCATGCTCATGTATTAAAAGTCCAGTGTGTAACATTTCTATTGGCAGAAATGGAATATAATATTTATAGGTGTTTTCATTAGTGTATAATCACCTGAAAATAAGAATCGTTGTGTTTTCATTACCTTAGAATAAGCCGCTTTCATCTACATAGGGAACGGGCCCCCTTCCACGGAGGTCGCCATACGGACAAACCAAACATTGGTTCTAGATATGGCCGTTTGCATTTTTACACGGGTTTCGTGGCCACTATAGTTTCTCATACAGGCATGGAAGGGGACGGATAAACCAAACACTGGAATTGAAACTATTTTCCCTACATCAAAAATAAACATTAATGTTTGATTTTAGATACAGTATGTGATGGTTAGCCTCTATTCCCCCTGATCCCTGTGTGCTCTAGTGTGCTTTTCCTTTCCTTGTGTTTCTTGGGTGTCCCCTGTTCGTTGCTGTTTGTGTGTGTGTGTGTGTGTGTTCTGGTCTGGCTTCCTGGTCTCCCGCCTGCTGCTGATCACCGGCACACCTGACATCAATCATTCATCAGTCTCCACAGCATATCTACCAGGCTCTACCACACTACCAGTGCCAGATCGTCTCCGTACACTTGTATGAAACCTATGTTACGGCTCCAACCTTGACCAAAGATAAGTGAATAGTACGCTCTAGTTTTTGCCTTGTTGTAACTTCGTTTTGTTTCTGTCACAGAGCTATTCTCTGCCAGTGATCTCAGCTATAGTCTCCCCTCGGATCTCTGTAAGACTGTCCCTGTACCAACTGCCATGCTATACTAGCCAGCTGCCTTGCCTACTCTGCCAACCTCACCTCCTGAGCCTGCTGTCTCTCGGGTCCAACCAACTTTCCCCACGGATCCGCTGCCTGGCCAGTTCAGCACAATCCACTACACCAGCCAGTCCAGAGCCTGCTTCCCCAGTCTCCGTCCGGAATGTCGCCGTATCATCCACGACCCGGACCGGCTGCATCCTCTGAGTCGACAGAGAACTACGCCAGACTTCTGCACAGTTATAACAGCTACAATGAAGACTGTTACTAACTAAACCCAGCTCTGTGCCGTTGTGTTCTGCATTTGGGGTTCTTTGATCGTGCATTACGACAAGATAACATTAATCTCAAGTTCTCTTTCATCAATGCTGCTTATTTTCTCTTTTGTGTCCGTTCATTTTTAGAAATTAAAGACACTATATTTTGGAGTCATGATAACAAAACACATAAATAACAATACAAGCTAAGTGGATACATACAATACTGTGTCAATACATAATATACATTTAAAGCACTACTATACATTTCATATCTTCCTGTAGGCACAAAAGGTGACATTATGGTCTTGTCCAGTGTTTGTTTACTGAAAACATCTGCTGTGACACTGTTTGGTCAGAGGGGATGAGAACACTTCTTTTTGACTTAAAGCCTTGACTGTACTATACAGCAATCTGCCAATTCAATTCAGTTTTATTTATATTGTGCCAATTCCTAACAGAAGTTCTCATTGCACTTGTTCTATAGAGCAGGTCTAGACCGTATTTGTTATAATATTATTTACAGATACCCAATAATTCCCACCATGAGCAAGCACTTGGCGACAGTGGCAAGGAAAAACTTCCTTGCCTGAGAGGCAGAAACCTCAAGCAGAACCAGACTCAGTGTGGGTGGCCATCTGCCGCTGCCGGTTGGGTTGAGAGAGAGAGAGATAGTGAGAGAGCGAGAACCGAGAACAAGAGATAGAAAGCAGAGACAGATCCTAACCAAGTACAGCCTCAGGGACCACAAACTGGAATTCGAAAAAGGAAGAAACAAAAAATCATGGCAACCAAAAGAAAACAGAATATGTGGTCACTGTTCGACAGGTGAGGTTGAGACAGAGATTCACTGCCTCCTACAATGCATAACATTCAATAAAATAAGAAACATTTACAAGTTCAACTCTGTAATCTCAGATTTCAAAATGAAATCAAAATGGTGGAGTGTTGAGGATGAATTTAGTAGTCTCACATCCTGGGGGAAGATGCTGCCGTGTAGTCTGGTGGTACGACAGCAGATACTTCTGTATCTCTTTCCAGACGGCAGCAGGGTGAACAGGCTGTGGCTGGGGTGGGTGCTGTCAAATATTTATTATTATTATAATTATTATTATTATTATTATTATAATTGTTTTTAGAACCAAATTGCATTTTTGAGGGGCTTAAAGTACTCGAAAAGTCACAAAACTTTGCACACACATCAGAAGTGGCGAACATTTACATCTGAAATGGGTCTTGGGCATGAGTGACCTGGGCTCCATGTTCTGTTGTGCAAACTAATCACTGCTGTCAAAGGATGCAGACAGCTGCTAAATGCTGCTGCTGCCCAAACAGCCTGAAAGGCACGTGGAAAAACATGAGAGAGAGGCTGAGAGCAGGGCTCCAAGCTGCCTACTGGAGTGGAACAATGACAAGATATAGCTAAAAAAAGAAAAAGTGCAGCTGCAAAGAAATAATGTGTGAGCATGCATGACACAAGAATACAGATACACACGCATGTGCATGCACACTCATACTGTACATAACAAACATGTGCAGCTGTGGAACAGTATATGAATGATTGCAAAGTGGGGGCGCGTTTAGTCAAAAATACTTACAATCATCATTATCCAAGCCCTCTTGCAGCTGGGAGATCGCTACATTTCAACTTAAAAACTTATAGGGACTAACTTCATCCAACTTCTGTAAATTGGAAAACTCTACTTCTAATTTGTGTCTAACATCTGGAACAAAAACATTTTTAACATGGTGTTTTTGATTGCTATGCTTCCTTTTTCAGCCACAATGTCCAAACTGCTGGACAGCTGCACTTTGTCAGACAAATATAATTCCATAGAACCATACAATGGGGAATACACTAGTATTTTGTTATACAGACTTTATTATAATATTTTTATTAATTTTTATGATGCTGATAAACTTGTTATTATTGTGTCATGCAAAAAGTATGACTGTTCCACATGGTCTTACAAGACACAGATTTTTACTCAAATAAACCAGATTCAGATTTCAGATTTTCCAAGGTTTTGAGACAAATTTAGCACACTTAAAAACTTAAAGAATCATTTCATTTTTTGATCATCTGTACACCTGAATTTTTTATTTTTTTTAGGCATTTCATGAAAAATGTACACCCTTAAAGCTGTGTTTATTGGTATTTTTGGCAACTTGGTGGCAGTGGAACAAAAAAACAACACTGGCATGTTATCCATTTAATGAGTTGTAATGCTAACATTCATGTTATACACTATAAGTGCTTTTCCATCCATCGGTTTTAGTGCACATTTTCAATTTGTGCAGTGAGGAAACTGAGTGGAAATTTGAAAAAACTTTGGCTAGCTGAGGTGGAAAAGTATAGATCAAGGCAAAATGGGATGGAATAGAAAGCAATGGAAGCAGACTTAGCGAAGCATGTGACATAAGCGTTCACTGAAGCTTCCACTCCACTGAAGACACGGAAAATGGCGGTAAACAAAAACATCAGATCTGTGTTGAGCGATGAGGACACTGTAACCTTCCTAAAGTGCTTAAAATTAATATATAAAACAAACATGCATGCCATATTTCCATCATGTTTTCTACATGGTTTTGCATCATTTGAGGTTTGACTGCATGGCGCTCTCTTAAATTCGTCATCTCTTTGCGTCTTCTTCTGCAATGGATTAACAGCACCCGACTGGAGAATTAGTGCCACCAACTCCTAATATTTGCATAATAGTAGTGGATGGAAACATGCATAAATTTGCATTTTCTTTTGCAAATGTTCTGGAAATTCTGATCAAATCTGCAATAAATTTGGAGGGCAACTTGAGTGGTGATTTGATCCATTGTCAATATAAAATTATTGATTAATACAGCAAGTACAATACAGAGTGTGACTCACTTATTTACTTCTCCCAAATAATGCATCTCACACAATTTATTTCCTTTCATAATATTTTTGAACCTGCAAACTTCAGACGCTAGATGCTAAAGTAATAGCTCTAACTGTGTAACATCTTTGGATTTTTGGATATTTGGCTTCTGAATAGTATGATGTAAAACATGATAATGTTTGCCCATTTTGCCTTGATTTTGACAGGATATTTTCAGAAGTTTTTCTCAAACTTGACTAAAAGCTTCCTTTTAATGGTATTAACATTACAACATGAATTATTATCAGGGTATACAAGATATCATTATTATCTAAAATGCATATTATGTTTGCTTCTGTTTAAGATTCATGATAGAAGTGAGAACAATGAACTAGGTTTTCAAATAGAAATGACATAGTGGTGCAAACTACTGGCCCTGAGAGAAGCCAGTTTTGGTAGCTGTCAGTTCAAGACCTACAAAGAACTCCATATGCTCTGATCTTACTTTTATCTCAGCACAGTTTCATTTCAATTCTCTGGATGACCAGCCTGGATATATCTCCTCGCGTATATTCCATATTGTTCCATCTACTCATTTAACTATTCCATCTAATGAAAGACTTACACAAGGTGTGAAGATAGCACATCTTGTAGGAGGACATCCCATGGATACAGACCACCTCATGAATCCAAAACATGAGCACACAGAGATGGTGAGGAGGTGCAGACAGATGGACAAATAAACAGATAGAAAGATGAGGAATATTAGAAGTATGATTCATGAGCTGGGGAACACCCCTTCATGCATTCATCGTTCATCTCTTGGACCATAATGAAATGATTAAAATTTGCAGTGAATCCTTCCCTTGGCGCTCCTCAACTTTTCAGCGTCTGTCACATGGTGTCACATAGTCTGTTTTCTTTATTCCTATAGTAGGTCTTTCTGTGAATATATAATCTTTTGCCCTGCTAGAGCCAGGGCAATGGATGATGATGTTGGTTCATTGATTCATCCATCCACTCAACAGATGAACAAGAAGTGCTCAAAACTACAGAACACATCTTATGGATGTGGATGATTTATGCTCTGCAGTGGTTGATTCTACCCTCACCAACTGCCTGATGCTATGAAATTTACTAAGCATTCAAACATTTTTTATGCTGGTCACATAGCACAAGCCAACCTGTTCTCATTCCCAGGCAATCAAATACCAACATTGTCATGCCCCTTGGAGTCTTATACAGATGCTAAAGGGTACCTTGTGCAGCTGTATGAGAAGCACCAGGCTTTCAATTAACTCCAATGTAAAACCATCCGCAGCAATATTAGACACTCAAAGGAACTGCTCTGGCTGTCCATTCACTCCAATATTAACCTGACTGCAGCGCTATAAGACACTGTGAGCCCGAACCCACCGCCCGGAAGTATTTTCCTCACTGTTAATTCCATGTTAAGGTTTTCTTTCAATGACATCAACATTTCTCAAAACTAAAACACGAAAGTGTCCTTGATCAACAATAAGATTGGTTAATGTTATGGCTATCAGTTTAGATAATTTCTCCTTCGATTCTGAGAAATAAAGTTTTTTTCTTGTCAGTTTTGGATAGCGGAAAGCTAGGCTACATTACCCATGATCCTTAGCCACCGTTGCAAGAGGAATCCAGCTCATTGCTGAACCTGAATTAATTTCAATCACAATCTGTTTTATTAGCCAATGCATGCATACAAAGAATGTGTCTTGGCATTTGCTCCCAAAAAATGCAACACAGAAGAATAATATGCAATATGCAATAATTGCAATATCCTCCGTCTCATTATAATCTTAATAAGCTACACTTAACTTAACAGTTCACTATTATTATGCACTATTACTTTATACTGTACTTTATACCGTATTATTATCATCATCAACCGGTAAACCCACTTTGTACTTCACACTTATTTTAATTTTATACATATAACCACTTGGTACTTAATTTATTTTCTGACCTGTATTATAGTGTATTATATTTTTTGCTTAGTACTTCTATTCCTGTGTGCACTGACGTGATAGTCAGCTGCTGTAACAAAAGAGTTTCCCCTCGGGGATCAAGTATTTCTAATTCTGAATAATAACTGACAAAAGTAAGTTAATAATAATAATAATAATAATAATAATAATAATAATTAAATAAAGAAATAAATATTAAAATTAAATTGACATTTTAAAATTTATTTACAGAATGGAATAGTAATGTGGTAGGTTTTTCATTTCCTGTTTTATTTAGTAGTGTGTTCCTTCCCTTGTGTGTGTTGTGGTTTTACTTCCTGTCTTTGTTTTCCCTCCAGTTTTGATTGTTGGCCCTTCCATGATTGTTTGCACCTGTGTCTCGTTGTTTCACCTCCCCTAGGGTATTTAGTCTGTGTCTCTGTCTTTGTTCAGTGTTGGGTCATCGTTGTTACACATGGTGTTGTTCCTGCCTAGAGAGTGTTGTTCCTGCCTAGAGAGTGTTGTTCCTGCCTAGAGAGTGTTGTTCCTGCCTAGAGAGTGTTGTTCCTGCCTAGAGAGTGTTGTTCCTGCCTAGAGAGTGTTACCGTTTGGTGCACCTTTTGTTGTACCTGGTTCCAGTGCCCAGTTCCCTGGCACAGTGAGTTCTGTTTTGGATTCTTTGTCTCCCGTGGACCTTGGTTAGATTCTGGATTTTTGTAATTTGCCTGCTCCCTAGTGAACTGTTTGCCACCTTGGACTCACTCCCGTGCTTCAACCACTGCCAGCCGGTAACCTATCTGCCTTTTGTCTGTTCATTACCTGTCTGCCTACCGGTCTGCCTCTACCTGCCTGTATATCACATCACCCCCATTAAACACTGTAGCCATCCGGCTACTTCACCTCATACCGCTTCCTGGTCATCTGCATTTGGGTCCACATACCACTACACAGCACATACAACAGAATGACCCAACCAGTCATGGACCCCGCAGAAGTCGACTCTCTCACGGGGGAGTTAAATGAAGTGTTCTCCACGCTAGAGACATTCAGCCTCTCCATTCAGGGCTCGGTGGATATCCAAGGCAGGGATTTTGTATACTCCTTAATGGAGAGGACAATACTATCCAGACCTAGGCTTGCAACTCTTCCCATTCTGGTAGAGAACCTTACGGGAATCTCCAGCATGAAGCAGGATTTGCAGCCCTACCTCGACTCCCAGCCCACCAGCAACCAGCCAGACTCCCGGCCCGCTAGTCATCAGCCTGCACCCCGGCCTGCTGGTCTCCAGTCAGCATCTCAGCCAGCTAACCAGATGGTACATCAGGCTGTTGCTGTCTTGGCGCCTTCTGGGAAACCCTCCAGGAGGAAGCGTGGCTCCCACAGTGGCTCGCCTGCACTGCTGCCCAGCTGCTTGCCTGCTCCCCGGCGGCCTCCAGTCCCTGCTGGATCGTGGCAGCCATCACCCCCTGCTGGATCACAGCAGCCCCCTGTCTCTGCTGGATCGCAGCAGCCCCCAGTCCCTGGACTCTTTGCTGGATCGCAGCAGCACTCAGTTCCTGGGTGCCCTGCTGGATCACAGTCGCCTCCTTTCCCGGGTCACAGCTCCACACAGAATTCTCTGCTGGATCGCAGCAGTATCCTCCTTTTCTGCCGGAGTGGCAGGCTCCGGGTTCCCGGACATCACTGGTTCTGCCAGCTCCTCTACCAGTCTCTCCATCACTGGCTTAGTGTCCTGCTGTCCCGTTGCCAGCCCCCCTGTCCTGCTGTCCTGTTGCATGATCTGGTTCTCCTGAAGGGTCCCGCCTTCGTCACCGGCCTCCAGAGGGGTCCCGCCTTCATCGCCGGTCTTCAGAGGGACTCCGCCTTCACGGCAGACCTCCAGAAGGGTTTCGTCTTCGCCGCCGGCCTCCTGTGACTCTACGTCTTCACTGCCGGCCTCCTGGGACCTCCCTCCTGTGCCACCAGCATTCCCTCAGGCCTCCAGATGGTGTTGATCTTCGTCACAGACCTCATGAGATCAGCTCCGCACCTGTCCAGCCCATGGGCCATCCACCCGAGGTCCTCAGCTCCGCACATGTCCAGCCACCGGCCGTCCGCCCAAAGTCTACCACTTGGCCCTCATATCCCTCCTCCGGACCCCCTCCTTCCACCCTGAATCTCTCCCCCGGACCCTCTCTGCCCACCTGGCCCTTGAATAATATAATATAAAGTCCAGTTTGATGATGTATATGAATATATGCCCACTGATGACAAACAGCCCAAAATATAAGACAAACGTGCCAAATCCACCCACAACATTATGTGTGCGTAACAACGTCCATAGCGACAACCATAGCATCGATCTGAGACCTGAGAGAATCTTCATAATAACTAACAAAACTAAGGATCATATATGTTCACTGAACAAAGATTATGAAAATAAAATGCACATTTCTCGCTAGAGGAACTCTCAGAATTGAACGAGAAATCATTCAAACTAATGGGCGTAACATTGACCTATCGTAGGCCTGCTGTTGAATTATCAAGGACACTTTTGTGTTTTTTGTTGAGAAATGTTGAGGATATCATGGAAAGAAAACCTTAACATTAGAATTAACAGTGAGGAAAATACTAGGTCCTCAGTCTCCAATGGGACGGATGCTAACAGCGAGCTAGCTGTGATCAGGTTAATATTTGAGTGAATGGATGGCCGGAGAAAAAAATATTAGATAGTCAATGCTCCATCAATACTCTGTGCTCCATCAATAATAGAGCACAGAGCCTCATTCTTACACCATTTCATTTGAAAAGTGATAATGTCATCCATGGATGCATAGAAATGAAAATCAATAAGTATTCTGGATTTTACTGTGGCTAAAAACAGAGTATTAATATCTTGATCTACACCCAGTTCTATTTTGTTTTTTTCTGCTCATGTAAATTGCTAATTTTGCTTGACCTATAATAAAATTTAAACACTGACAAATAAACCTCTTTCTTCAAACATATTTAATACCAACAATAAATACATCTATAGAAAAAGATTCATTAAAACTATCAAATAAATTATGTAATAAACTAAACAAGCTTTTCAGTCTAAAACAATCCATATAAGCATGAAAAACAGTTTCTCTCTTTAAACAAAATGGGCTTTCTGCAGTAACATCAGAAAACTGAAATAAAAGCATTAACTGCAATGTAACAGTCTCCACTGTATGTCTCCAACTCTTTTACTTACAGTTTTTCTCAATTGCTAAAACACTAAACCCTATTGTCTGAACCAAATGCTCAGTTGCTTGAACCCACTGATTGAATCAATCACTCTTTTGGCAAAACCATAAGCACTTTTCACCTGTTTAGACACAACTTGCCAACACATTTTCATTGTGATGCACCCGTGCTACATAATGGTGAGCACAGGTGACAAAAGTCAAACACAATTAAAGCACAGATGTCACCACTTGAACACAACAACTCAAAATTGATCACACTTGTGGCTAATGATGTGAGGGAACATATAAAGTAAGCCAGTTCAGAGAGCACTGGTTTGTGAGGCCCTACAATGGATAGAAATCTGAGTGGAAGAGTTTCTGTGAGAGGAGGTCGAGGTGGTCAGCGAAGACCAAGAACAGTAATATCTGATGAAATCAGAGCTACTGTGATTGACCATGTTCTTGTCCATGGTATGAGCATGAGGGAGGCTGGACAAAGGGTACAACCAAACATCAGTAGATTCACTGTGTCCACCATAATCCGAAGATTTAGAGAAGAGAACAGGTAATTACCTTTTTTTGACATTATAGTACAGTATGTAAATGTTGACAGCAATTACTGTATGACATGCTATATACTGTACCACAGTATACTGTAAGTAAATATGTTTCAGTACATCACTGTACCAATATACTGTAGTATTGTAATGGACGGTTGGTCTAACTGTTTGTAGGCCTAGTATTCCATGTATATTTTTGTACTTTATTTTTACATGGGCTTACTGTACACCAGTGGCAAACGCATAAGATTTCTGTTTTGTCTTTTTGTACAAGTGCTAAATGCACAGGTTTTTGTTTTGTTTTGCAACATGCATTAGCCTACAGTGAACAATAAACATTTATTTCTCCAGCTTCATGTCCTGAGCATTGTGTTTTCTATTTTTCTACGTAGTGTTTAGTGATTGTTAAGTAGTGTTTTTAATTTTGATTGACTCGGGGCACGATTTGACAACATAGTAAAGTTTTGAGCACAGATTGAACTGTTTTGAGGTGAAAGTTTGGTTTTGCAAGAAGAGTCTGAGGTTTTGTGAATGTAGCTTGAAAATTGTGTTTTGTGTTCACAGCTTACAGAAAAGGAGAGCAGCTTTCAAGAAATGTGTCTTAGCAATCGAGAAAAACTGTAAAGGTGGCTTATACAATGATCTCTATTCTGGTTTATCATCACACATTTTTAAAACATCACGCCATGGTGTATCAACCCTTTTATCGAGTGTTTTTTTGTTAAATACAAGAACACAAGCTTTATAAAAAGATTTACCAGTACTTAAAAAAAAATTAAGACATAGGGATTTTCCAGAGCTTAGAAACATTCCTGAAACAACATCTAAAACAGGTAAAAGAAAAAATTCAGATAAGACATCTCTTTCATTAGGCATAATTTTGCTTCCACAGTAGTCTGATAAAAGTTTCAGTTCATCAGAAGTAAGTCTTTTTTTCCATTTTTCTAATGAATGAAAAACAAATCGTCTTGACTTAATCTTCAGACTCATAGCAACTCTTTCCATATTTTCAAAATCTGGTCCTGTCAAATTAACTAGACTCCCCATTGTACATAGTTTGGAAGCCACAAGTGTTTCAGTGAGTCCAGGAATTGTACAGTCATTGTGTGTTAAATCAAAGCGTGCTCCATATATAAGTGGTTCTTCAAGGAGCCAGTGAAGAGATCTAAAATGTCCTTCCCTTTGTATTTTGAACATTTTCCACACTTTAAAAACATTCCGATAAAAATAGGCATTCCATTGATATTTAGACAAGTCCATTAAAAAAAAAAGATTCCTGTCCATTTTCAAATTCCCAAGATTTTGTAGTATTTTACATGCAACTACTTTCCAGCTTGAATTTATTGAACCACTAAGAAGTCTTTGCAAAAATTGTAAACGGAAAGCTGCTGTTCTACTTTGAAGATGCACCAATCCTTGTCCTCCTACTTCTTTAGGTAAAAACAATATACTCTGTGGAACCCAATGTAACTTATCTATATGACATATTTGGGATTAACCACTTCCATTTCTCAAGTCGACCTTTAACTTTTTCAGTAGTTCCTTCTCAATTTGTTTTGTACAGTTGCTTCATCTCCTAGAAAAACCCCCAAATATTTAAAATCTCCTTTTTTCCATACTAAACCAGGAGGAAGGGAAAAACACCCTCTTTTCCAATCTCCTATTAGTAGCGCTTCGCTTTTTTCCCCCAATTAACTTTAGCAGAAGACAGTTTTTTTAAATCATTAAGTACACTCATTAAAGTCTCTACATCACTCTGTTGACTAACAAACACTAAAACATCATCAGCATATGCAGAAAGACTTTACATTAAAACCTTGTACACTTTTTCTTAATTGCTCTAAAAAAGGTTAAATTGCTAATGAATATAACATTCCAGAGAGCGGGCATCCCTGCCTCACACCTCTAAAGACTTTAAAAGGCGTGCATAAGCCACCATTAATTTTGAGTATGCTCTCAACATTACTGTACAAAACTTTTACTAAAACCAAAAGCTTTTAACATTTCCCATAGGTAGAAGTGTTCAACTCTGTCGAATGCTTTTTCTTGGTCTAGCGAAATCAATCCAATGTCACAGTAGGTTTGGTCCGGATGGATCACCTTATTCATAATTTTTGATAGTCTGTTTGCTAAAATCTTTGAAAGAAGTTTATAGTCACTACACTGAAGTGAAACAGGTCTCCAGTTTTTTATCTCTGTGAGGTCTCCTTTTTTGGGAAGGAGGATAAGGACTGCTCTCCGGCAACTCAAAGGAAGAAGACCTTCATCCAAACTACCATTGAGTACTTCTAAGAGATCCTCTCCTAAAACATCCCAAAAACATTTATAGAAGTTTATTGGTATGCCATCGATTCCAGGCACCCTTCCGGATTCCATGCTCTGAACAGCCTTATGCAGTTCTCCCAGGCTGAGCGCACCTGAAATCTCTGCATTAGCTTCATCAGACACCTTTGGTAAATCCTTGAAGAAGACACTCTCACTGATATTGTCTGGTCCTAATTCACTTCTGTACAGTTTCTCATAAAAACCAATTGCCCTCCTTCTAATCGCTACAGGGTTGGACAACAGAAAACCTTCCTCAGATCGCAAAGCATGAATGATTCTTTTTTTGTCCATTTTTCCTTTCAAGATTAAAAAAAAAACTTTGAAGGTGCATCTATCTGGTCAAGACTTGATCGGACGAAACCCTGTGTTTTAACCCCTAATAATTCTGCCAATTGATTCTTTTTTTTTAGAAAGAATTTTCAAATAACTGTTTTGTTAATTCCGCCAATTCTTGTATCTTAATTATGTCAGTCTCTAAGTCTTTCATTGACTGATTTAAAACTTTGGTGTTGTTGTGAGCATACTGCTGACAATACTGTTTAATCTCTATTTTACCAAAATCCCACCATTTTTGTACTGATTGAAAAGATGCTTTTTTTGTTCTATAATCAGCCCAAAACAATTTAAAAGTGCGTATAAAATCCTTGTTATCTAACAAAGTTAAATTAAAATGCCAATAAGCACTTTTAGGCTTGACAGAACTCAAAATAAAGGAACATTGTACTATGCAATGGTCTGAAAAACCAACAGGAAAAATACAACCGTTGTACAACCAGCATGATGCTTAAACACATAAAATCTATCCAATCTTGCCAGAGATAAAACATTATCACGTGCATGTGACCAAGTATATTGTCTTTTATCCTCATGAAAAAACCTCCATACATCAAGTATCTCATGCTTATTAATTATTTGAATGAGACGTTTTCTTGAAGGCATATGGGGTTCAATATGATTTCTGTCACAATTACTCACTGTACATTTAAAATCACCTCCCAAAAATAAATACTCATCATTAGAAACATCTTGTAAAACAGAACATAGTGTATCTAAAAACAACATCCTATCAATGGTTGAGTTGGGGACATACACACAAATAAAAACAAAATTATGATTCTCCACTTGTGCTCTCACTTTTAAAAGTCTACCCTTCCAAAACTCCTCAACTTGGTATGAGATCGGATTAAAGGGTTTTGCAAACAAAATTGCTACTCCTCCACTTAATGTGGTGTTGTGGCTAAAAAAAGATAACCCTTCCCATTCCTTCATCCAATCATTAACATTATTCACATCACTATGCATTTCTTGAATCAAAGTAACATCTATTTTTTTCTGCTTAATTATTTCATACAGCTCAGCTCTTTTTCTATAATCTTTAGCACCATTAACATTCAAGGAGGCAATCTGCACTTCAGCCATACTGAAATAAATGAACAACCAAAAAAACACAAGCAAACCCAAATTACTAATGTTCTTAATCCTCATATTCATTTAAATCCAGACCAACTTTCCTCACAATCTTTTTCAGACGGTAAATTTCCTTGTTTGAAAGGCACCCTTCTGCTATTAGACTTTTGGCTTTGTCATAAAACTGTTTTAGATCAGGGAAATATTCCTTTACAATCACACCTCCTTTTGTTTTTTGTGATACTAAGAAAACGTTTTATGTCATCAACATCATAGCTTCTGCTTATACCTTCAGCCTGCGACAACACTATACTTGAATCAGACATTTCACTTTCTGACTCTTTCTGCTCTTCAAACACATCTCCTTTTTTAAAACACTTTGCACTACTGATCTTTTCCACATTTTTCCTTTTTGTCGGCACTTTGAACATCTTATTCTCTATTTCTAACTCAGACACATCTTCTTCCCTCACGTTTTCTACATCACTGTTCAACAATCCAGTTTCTGCATTTGGAGAAGTTTCTGAAGTATCCCTACCTTCATTCATTGATTCCGTTGAGGTCGATCCAGCTTCCGCAGGCCCCAAGACAGATGTTCCTTCCCCAGCAGGTTTATCCGCGGTTGGCACTGCTTCAGCCGGACCGACCTCAGATGGTTTTACAGTAGGCCTGTCTTCCTCATTTGCAGCACTATCCTTACTACCTCCAGCTGCGGTACTCTTGTCAGGGCATGAACGGATTAAGTGGCCCAATTTACCACATCCGAAGCATTAAATTTTGTCAGTAGTTACAAACACTACGTATTCAAAATCATCCACACGGAATTTTAGTGCCAAGTCCAGTTCAGCGTCATCTTTAATAATCATGAAAGCGAATATCCTAAATGAAACAATATGTTTCAATAAAGGAGACTCGCACCCGATCGCAATCTTTTTGATCGGCGAAACCAACTTTCCATAACGTGAAAGCGCTTGCACCAAAATAACATCACTAAGGAATGGAGGGATATTCGAAATTGTGACTTTCTTTGATGGTAACATCAGAGGCAAAACAGGTGTAAGTATTTCATCAATGATTATTCCTCGCGCAACCACCTTGTTTGCTCTTTCCACCGTATTCAAAAAAATCACAGTAGCGTTATTCATTCTGGATGCAGAGAGAATGTTTTGATGGCCAACAACTTCAACTTCAACTACACCCAGACAGCAAGCCTCCACACTCGCCACGGATACTATTTTAACTCCGTGACGCCGTGTGAGGAAATCAAGTCCATTCCCACCCTGAGCTGCCATGCTTTCAAAGAAAGCAGGCAGCACGAACAAAACACACACACAAGATAAATACTAAATCAAATAAACAAACTTAGAAGTAAAGAAAGGAAAAAAAGAAAGGAAACACACAAAAAAGCAAATACACGTGCTCACACTCACTAAGCTCTCACATGCTCCACAAACACCCACGCATGCGCAGAGAGAGAGAGAGAAATAATAATAATAATAGGAATGATAGTCATAGGAATAATAATAATAATGACAATAATACTAATAATAATAATTGTAGCAACGGTCATTGAGCAGGATGGCAGCAGGTGGCCCACAATCATAGATCCAGACTGCAGCTCCGGAGGCAGAAATACCTGCTGAAAGCTACAGAGAGAGAAGAGAGAGATGAGAAAGCACAAAACTACAGGAGAGAGATGTCGAGTTAGTAACATGCATTAATGGGATAAGAATGCATACAGAGGGAGAGGAGGAGAGAGGAGCTCAGTGCATCCTGGGAAGTCTCCCAGCAGTCTAGGCCTACAGCAGCATAACTAACTCAGGACTCACCTGAGCCAGCTTTATCAAAGAGAAAAGTCTTAAGCCTACTCTTAAATGTGGAGATGGTGTCTGCCTCCCGAACCCAAACTGGGATCTGATTCCACAGGAGAGGAGCTTGATAGCTGAAGGCACTAGCTCCCATTCTACTTTTGGAGGCTCTAGGCACCCCAAGTAACCCTGCATTCTGAGAGTGCAGTGTTCATCCGTGTATTGGTTAAAATTAGAGCATTATCTGATCTGTGAGATGCAGGTCAGTTGGGTGACAGTAGTATATAAAAAGGACTATTTTCGGGATTGGGCATGACCCGATGACCTTCATGTACAAGCGTATGATCTATGATGCACGAGCATCCTTGAGTGATGGGGGTGTGGACATGTACTGTCACACCTTCCTTTCAAAACCCCCACCCCTCCCAAGACCATTTGTTGATCCCCAATATGGGCACGGATGTTGTTAAATTGGTGTAAGTGTTTTAGGGAGTGGCTTTGACATGGTACAACTATATAGCGTCATTGTGGGGGACAGATCATATACTAAACAGTGACTGTGGGACGACAATTGTTACATTTAACCAAGATTTTGCATTGATTTCGGACAATGGCTGCTACATTTTGAAAGAGATTTTTGCATTGATTCTGGATGACGGCTATATCTCCATTGAGTGTCTGATTTGCCGTGCTTCTTTTCCATTTTGCACTGATTCTATCAACATCATGGCCATGGAGAATACAGGTAATCATTCAGGGGTCTTGACACCAAAGTGACAAATCTTGCTAATGCTGATCTGCTTATGGCTCCTAGAAAGAAAAAGTCCTCCCCTAAAAACCTGACTGATTTTCTGGATCAAAAGGCATGGGCTCCACAGTATGAATGGGATGTGGAAGATTTTAGGGAATAGGGATACTTGTTTGACCAAGGAGCAGTCTATCTTTACACAAGAGAAGCTGATGAAATATTCTTTCATGGAACTACACCACACATTCGTTTTTTTGCCAGAGACTGGGATCATTTTAGAAACAAAATTTGTAAAGAGCTACGTAAGTAACTCGAAAGGGGTGTACACAGCACAATGGGATGAATCTGTGTCTGGAGAGACCTATCGTGCAGAAACAGACCTTGAGGTCTACGACCCTGAATCCTACATCTTTTCAGACTATGCATGGATAACTCTTGGAGGCTTGGAGGGGCACCCCTGACGCAGATAGACTGCAGTACATCTAAAGAATGGGAGACATGGTTTACCACTGGTTTTGTAGTCCAGTGGATTGATTGGGGGAGAACTCCTGTTGTTTTCTCGCGTATCGATACATTATTCAGATGGTATAAGACTTACAAGCTCTATGAAGGTCTCTAATAAATGAGAAGACTCCAGAGGCTGATGAGAACCAACTGAAGTGGGCACATACATTTTAAACCTCTCCCGTTTATAGGGCTGTTCTAAACATTTGTGCAGAAGGATATGCAAAAATGTAAATGTTGAATATTTCGATTGTTCTAAATTTAGCATACGTTTTGTACAGGTGTGAGGACTTATGCCTGGTGTGACGTGCCGCCAACTTATGACATGCCTAATTATTTTCTCCATTACTATTATTTATTACATAATTAGTGACATTGTATTTTATACTGTACTTCACCATCTACCAGTAAACCCACTTGGTACTCGACACTTAGTTTATCTTATACTTATACCAACATGATACTTAATTTTTTCTGACCTGTTTATAGTGTATAATATCGTTTTCTCCTGTGTGCACTGACGTAAAGGCGAGCTACTGTAACAAAGAGTTTCCCTACAGGGATCAATAAAGTATTTCTGATTCTGATTCTGATCCCAGGATGATGGCAGTGACTCCTGGGTGGATGACATTGGTAAAGAGTTGGGGAAAAGAAATTTGACATTTCTTTGTCATGGTACAGCTGTACTATTCCTAGTGTCTCTGTCTGTTTGTCCCGTGTTTGTTTCCCTCCTGTGTTTGTCTGTGTGTGTGTGTTTGTGTGTGTGTGCGCTGGTGGGGCGCGGCTTTCGGTGAACTCCCACACCTGCTACTCATCTGCTGCTGCTCACCTGCTCTCCATCCACCAATCAACACCTTGCAGTATACCTACCCGGCTCTTCTCACAAGTCTTCGCCAGATCGTCCATTTACCCAAGTGATATTACGCCTCAGCCTCTGACTTGCATCACTGAAAGATTTGCCTGCCTGTTTTCTGAATTCCTGACTAACTCTCTGACTCCCTGTGTCCAGGTTCATTCCTCTCACAATCCTTGCATTGTATCAAAGGCATCTGGGAGAAATTAAGCAAGAGATTTTTAATGAAAATTATGCAGATGTGCAAATATATGTACTGGACTGTCTTGGGATCACATTACCTTCTAAGTATGACATTCGAGACATTGCTGCAGATGCTTTGCAGAAATTGTTGATGAACCCATTTCTCATTGCAACACTAAAACAGATAACTACAGTGGATAATAGGGTGAATACTGTAATCATGGATTCTCTGAACAACCCACATGCTTGGACCTCGCCTGGACTTTTGGATTTTGTTTATTGCCTGCCCCTTGTCTTATTTGTTTGCTTGTCTTGGACTGCCTTCCCTATCTGGACCTCTGCCTGCCTGACTATGCATGTAAGCCTTTCCCGCAATAAATTTATGAATTACATATGTTACACTACTATGTTGTCCTAGCTTTGAAAAGCAGACTGAATGTGTTAGACAAGTGACAGAGGATTGGCATGCTATGATACAATAATTGCAGATAAATATGCAGATGTGAAATCTACTCTAGTCAATGTTGTTAATTGTTTTCCTTTGAATTATAATGAATTCCACATGGGTCATGTGTTTTATTTATGTACTTTTAGAGTTGATCTGTGTGTGTTGATGATAAATAGAAAGCAGCATGTGGATGTTGATAATGCAATGTTTAGTAGAATCTTTGTAAAGTAAAAATACAAATGCATGCATTGATTTGTTTGTTTGTTTTATTTAAAAAGTGTATATGTCATGGTACAGCTGTACCATTCCTAGTGTTTCTGTCTGTCTGTCCCCTGTTGGTTCTCCTCCTGTGTGTATGTGTATATATGCTGCAGTGCGTGGCCTCCGAGGAATTGCCAATCAGCAGCTGACACACCTGCTACCCATCTACTGCTGCTCACCTATTCTCCATCCACAATCACACCTGACAGTATATTTACCTGGCTCTTCTCACCAGTCTTCGCCAGATCGTCTGTTTACCTCAGTGGCTTGCTCGTGTCACCTCCCTCCAAGTTGCCCACTGGTTTTCCAGGAGGACTTCACCACAGCTCTCACCTGCCTTGCCTCGGACGGCTGTTCCTGCCTCAGCCTGCCTGCTCTCCTCAACCTCATGTCTCTCAGCCGCCGTCTGCCTCCAGTCTAACGGCTGCCAGCATTACCTCCACACTCCTGGTTCCTCATTGTGTTTCCTCTACTACTACTGCATTTCCACTGTCCTAGTCGTGCTTTTGGGTCCAGCACCGGCATACCATAACAGTATACCTGTAAACATCGTCTGGTAAGACAAGACTGTTGTTGATGTAAAACATGCCTTGGAAATAAAATACCTAAACAGACATTGAATGTTCATTTTTATGACAACAGCCATGTATGAGGTTATGAAAAAGATATACTATGTGCCAGAAAATGCAGGGGGATATGGGAGTAAACAAAAACTTAAAATGGCTCTATTTGACAGTACAGGTATTCGTTGTGCAGACTCTGATATAGATAACTGGCTCTTAAAACAAGACACTTTTACTCTTCACAGAACGGCTCCTTTTACATTTTAAGAAAAATAAAGTGTTAGTGAATACAATAGATTTGCGATTCCAGCTAGATCTAGTGGACATGTCAGCTTATTCTTCAGAAAATGATGGGGTACAACGAGCACATTGTTTTTAACAACCTATTTAAAACAAAAGACAAAGGAGTATTTCATTTTAAATATAAAGTCGGTGACACAGTGAGAATTTCAAAATTAGGAGGACCTTTTTAAAAATAGGTTAAAAGATTATGATGATGAGGTATTACAGGGGACCTTCTATGAACTAGAATTGGTAAAAGTTATGGTGGATAGAGACAAAATGTTTAAAATAGAAAAGATCTTCTCTAGAAAGAGAAGAAGGGGTCGGAATACGGTACTAGTCAAATGGGTGGGATGGCCAGATAAATGTAACTCTTGGATTTCAGAAAAACAGGTCATTAAGTTACCGTAGGGTTTTCAAGCAGACTACATACTGAGACTACTGCCTGACATGGATGGATTTTTTTTTTTTTTGTTACGTTATCTAGCAATTCTTCTACATTATTTTACCCCAACAACACAATAGCAAATTTCAGAACAAATCGACTCAAACCTTTTCAGTTTAAAGTATCTTATGCAGTGGGATTAATAGAAATTCATTTTTCAAAAACATTTCACCAAAAGATGCAGAATTATTGTGTTCGACAAAAAAACAAACAAGCGGGCCTGTCTAACCGTGGCGCCCAGGTTCTATACATCCATGCCACAATTAATAACTGAAATAAACTCCTACTTATCTGTAAACGATATGGATTACATCAAACTTTGTTACAATACCATGTAAAACGTGTCTGTTTTACTATTAAGAGACCCGGAATTCACATTTAAAGGAAAACTTGTCAGGATTTATACCTGGAGAAGTCTTTGAAATCACTGTAATCGATGAGGATCACATATCATCTGATGTGTATATCGCGCCACATCCTGCCGATATTAATGTTGGGATGTACAACATGGTGCAAAGCGCCCGCCTCCTTCACATCGGGACCTCCCGCTGGCCAACAGGTTTGACATCCTGGATACGCAGGACTTTCCTCCACTGGAGGGACGTTCCCTTTTTCCAGCGGTCAACTCCTCCTCCTCCTCTCGCCGCAAGTTACTGAAAGAGGCCATGATCAGGAGAAGCTCTGGAGGTCTCATTCATCCTGAGACAGCAGAGAACACCTCTGCTAAGAAGGACGCCGCCCCCTCGCCGCAGCAGGCCACGTCTATCTCAGGGACAGCTGATGGAACTCAGCAGACTCCACGATCATCGACTCTGCCTCCTCTCATCCCCCCAACTACGCTGATGGTTGGAGATTCCATAGGAATATCCGCTTCGTTAATTCGGTCACACATTGCTTTCCCAGAGTTACGAACCACGACATCCTTGAAAAGCTCCCCGGACTTCTGGCTGCACTCGCGACGACTATCACGAAAATCATAGTCCATGTCGGCACCAATGACACCGCCCGTCAACAATCTGAGCTGACAAAAGCAGACTTCATCTGCTTCTTTGACCTGCTCAACAGCACCAGAAAGCATGCTTTTATTTCGGGTCCAATTCCTACACTGGGTCCTGGAATTGGCCGTTTTAGCAGGATCCTCAGCCTTCATATTTGGCTCCAGTCTGTCTGCAGTACCCATGACATTGGTTTTATTTACAATTTTTTACTTATTCTGGGATCGTTCTTTCTTGTTTGCACGAGATGGTCTTCACCCAAACAAGTCAAGTAGTCACATGCTGGCAGCTAACCTGCAGCACTATGTGCTGTCCTCCTCATGTAGTTGACTATTTACATCACCTGTTTCCCCTCGCTCTTCTTCTTTATCTTCTCTGCCCACCATAAACAGCCACGCACCCTCTGCTGTCAGTAACCCCCCTTATGGACTGAACATAGTGCTGCTATTTGGAGCCTGGATCCCTCTAGTGATACTTTTAAAATTCCTGTGGTAATTTTGCATAAGTCCTTAATATGAAACAGACACAGCCGACACAGCAATAATAATTTAATAAAGATCCGGGCCAGAACCCTACCTCCAGTTTCAGCCTCAGCTCTGACCCAGCACAGACTTTTTAAGACGGCTCTTCTCAATGTTGATGACTCTTCTAATGCCCTTCCTACTGATTTTTTTTAAATATCAATACCTCTTTTAACTTTCAACATGTTTCTGGCCAAACTCATTCCTGTGGCCACACCTTAGACCTAGTCTTTAGTCTGGGCCTGAAAACTCCATCTGTTGAAATCAGGCACATGTTTGTATCTGATCACCTATGCATTGTTTTTAACTGTGAATTAGAGGCTGCTAGTACTGTCTTATCCCAATCTAAGTACACACGCGTCCTTAATGAGCATAGTGCCTCAAAATTCTGTACACTGTTCAACCTTAGATCTCATAGCTCCTCTGAAAAATAGACCAAACTTAAGGACTAGAAAACAGCCATAGTTAAATAACAGTATTCAAAGCTGTAAAAGGAAATGCAGAAGAGCAGGATGCAGATGGAAGAAATCAGGTCACCAGGTCCACTTTGTGGCTATGAAAGAGCTATTACTCCTTTTTATAATAGGATGGTGAAGGATGCAAGAACATGTCATTTCTCTGCACTTATTTCTGCCCATCAGCACAACCCCTATTCCTACTTAAGACTGTGGATCAGTTAGTTAACCCAGCCTCTCCTTGTGCCTCTGCTGATTGTGATGCTGATTGTGAAAATTTCTTTTGCACTTTGCTGGAAAGGTGGAGTTAATAAGATCTGGTATCACCCCCAACCCTGCCTTTTTAGATGTGGATCACCTGCTCAGTGATTCTTTGAGCACTGAGACAGCCCTTCTCAAAGTCACTAATGACCTTTTAAGGAATGCAGATGCAGGCATGTGTTCAGTTCTTGTGCTGCTGGACTTAAGTTCTGCCTTTGACACAATTGATCATGGCATTCTTTTAGATAGACTGAGGCACTGGGTGGACATATCTGGCACTGCACTAGACTGGTTCTCATCTTACCTGTCCAATAGGAAATTCTGTGTCAGCATTAATAACTTCATGTCATCCTTCTCCCATATCAAGTACGGTGTGCCTCAAGGTTCAATTCTGGGTCCGATACTGTTCTCCTTATACATGCTTCCCTTGGATGATGTCATCCGCAGACATGGGATTTCTTTTCATTGTTATGTGGATGACACACAGTTGTACCTCCCTGTCAAGCTGACCTTAGTACGCTGAGCTCTCTGCAGATGTCGATAATATTTTAGACCTTGTAATCCCTTATGAACATTTACGTAGTTTGAGATCTTTGGGTAGGGGTCTTCTGTCTGTTCCTGAGTCCATGATGAAAACTAAGGGGGACAGAGCTTTTGCCATCAGGGCCCCGATTATTTTATATTTTATCATTCACTGTGGTATTTTATTTCTCTCTTTGTGAAGCACTTTGTACTTTGCTTATAGATAAGTGCTCTATAAATCAAGTTTTATTATTTATTATTATTATTCATTTATTCTGATAATATAGAATATCAAACAGTAGGACACAGTTATGTACCTCTTTTAAGAATCGTATATATTGAAGGACCGAACAATCATATGATCATAAGGACGTACAACAGACCACACTACCTTAGACTCTGTAAAACACACATCGATAGCATCACAATATCTCTCAAGTCAGATCAATTCAATTTGGGTGAAGATTCTAAGTAGAGAGAAGAGTTGGTTTGAAAGGGGTGTCAAGGAAGCCATTTTTGTGAAAAAAGAAAACCCCTCTTTGAACAAAAATGGTGGTCTGAGATTCAGTCTGCCCAAAGTTTTCCACAGTGTATTAGCACCTTGGTCACGCCAATCATATGCTAATCAGGTACTTAACAGTGATGAGGGAGGTGCAGCCAGAAAACAATAGGCCTGATTACTGATTACTGGGCCATCATGGAAACAATTAGGTCAGTTTCAGGTGAAACTAGGCAGAGTAATCAACAGATACTCAGGTAGACTCCTTCCTGAGGGCAGGTCTTATGTAACACAGAATAGCTTAAATTTCTGATTTCCCGGTCCATTTTTCACAATTGAGAATGACTTCCGGATGGGAGCCGAAACGTCTTGATTCTGAAAACAGTGTCCAGATGACTACGACTGAAACCTTTTCTACGATTGTAGCCTCTACTGGTTGCTAGCAGGGTCTAATAAGTCTTGGTTAATAATAACCATTTTATTATTGTCACTATATTGTTGCTGCTGTCTTGCATTCCCACAGTTGCAAATTCTAAAAATGCACTGAATTATTTCCTGAGTGTATATCAATAACAGTAGGATATATATATTCTGTTGTGTAGCATGAAGGGACTACTTTTGTTGTACAACCTTGTGTTGTATGATGATAAATAAATTACCTTGTACCTTTATGATAATTTTATATTATGAGTCAAACGTATTTTTCTAATTATGTCATAGATCATACCTCAAAAAGTCACACATCCCCTTTCCCTACAATATTGGTTTCTTCCAGAAGTCGGAGGATGAAATTGGTTCGTAACAGCAGATACGCGCCCACACAGCACTCTTTTGCGCATCAATGCTGGAGGTGATGTAGACTACAACTTAACAGTGTGTTGCTGAAGTGGTTAGTAGAGCATCATTCCCTTTTTCAAATGTGTGAAAATGAAATGCAATTAGGCGTCTTGCAAACAGACGTTAAGGTAGACATGAAAATCCTACACTTACAATATACAGTATTTACCCTAGTATAAAGTTGGGGATTACTGAGCTACAGAAACAGAAACGTTTTAAAATAACCCCCCCAAAGACTTTGAATATATATGTCAAATTGCAAAAAATTGTGTCATTATTTTCCTTTTTTTTGGCAAAGGACCCCCATGCCTCTAATAAAAGATGATGCTGGAGAGTCAAGCTTTTCACTGAATGTGGGCAGCCTGCATCCCCTGACCGGATGGAAAAATCTGACACAGGGACGTGAATGAGTATTGTTCTCTTGGGTATTACAACTCATGAGCCTCTAGACAACTGGTAACTTAAACACCATTTGATCTGAATGGATGTACCTTTGCAAGTATGACTGTGCTCTTGCGATTTGCCGGTGTCCGACTTTGCTTGTGAATTAGCAGATCTTGCACCCCGCCACTGCAAAGCTTCTAGGGATTTTTTCAATTTTTCTCCGGGTAGGGTCCCTTTTCTTTCTCTTTTCGCTTCTCGATCAGATTTGACCGATTTAACCAACTTTATAGCCAAACAAAACAAAAGGTAAGCAGGTAACTGTTAACCACCGTAGCAGGCATAGGTAACAACAAAGCACATAACGCATTCCTCACAAGATGGCGCCACCGTCCTAACATGCAACACGGCGTGACATACCTTCACAGATTCCCTATACAGTATTTACCCATTATCGTAAAAAGTATGGGCACTGGTATATGTAATAACTGTCCTTTTATTCCAAAAGTTGTAAAGAAAGCAAGGGAAGTATATATAATTGATGGGTAAGATTCTTTGCCGAGAGATGACAAGGCAGGACACATACACAATACCACGAGTCGATCTTCAATCAGGCTGGATTTAATATCAGCTGAGGAGCATTACAAGAATACTCAAAGAACCAAGAAAACGTGTATATATACCATTCTAGAAATTTACCTTTAACCTTAGTTGGGGCCACCCTTCTTGGTTACATTCAAAACATGTTTATCTTACTTTCCTGGAACCCCCCAAACACACCTGGAAACTCTATTTTATTGGGGCCCTGTCCTTTATGTTACCTCATAACATGCAATTTCTGACCCATTCCTAAACCTGGAGCCCCATAATGTTCTAAACAGATGTGGTCCCATTCCAATTGATATTATAGATAAACATACTCTTAACTATAACACATGCAACTGGATTGACCGATACTTAACCTAACAATAATAAAGACGTCAAGGGCAGGAGTGGATGAACCCGGTTAAAGAGTAACCGCCCGTATGGGACGCTATAAGAAGTAAAGCGAACGTGCCGCAACGAAGCAGGGATCATTTCATTGGTCAACACTACACCTTGGTTGGGGGATTTTGACATTGTTATTGCACAAACAATCCAAGAGCAGAGGAGAAATCTGAGTGCAGATGTTTTGTGAGCTCACAGAAGCAGCCTGAGCGCAAGGAGAAGGGCTCAAGCTGGAGTGCAGGAAATCTGTGCAAGCAACAATATATGAGTGCAAACATACAGTTTGAGCAGAAGCCGAGCAAATCTAAGTGCAAGCAGGGGCTAGTTGAGTGCAAGGACAGAGTTTTGAGGGAAAACATTACAAAATCTGAACAGAAATCAATAAATCATGCTCTCAAATTACATTATTAAGTTTAGTTTAAATTAAGTTTAGTGTGAAACTAACTAGTTACAATGTAGCAGTAAGTTTCACACTAAACTTGACATTATACTCAAAGCTACGATCAAACTTATGATCAACTGGTGCAAGAGGCTACTGCTTGACAACCTTTACACCTTTTAATGCTATGTACTCGCTGGCCTTGGTAGTCTAGCTAGCCATGTTACCTGGTTATCTCTGCTGGCTGGATAATACAGGAAGCTAGTGTAGCGAATATGGTGACTCCAATTTTACCTCTTTCATTGAGAAACAAATTAACCTTTCCTGATTTCACTGTTCACATGACCTCTGGGTCATGAAACCGGCCCTGCCACAACTCAAGGATGACACTAATGCAAAGTTAAGTGACAATTGAACAATTTATGACAGTTTGTGTATGGCAATGACCTACCACTGACCCAGTATCCCAGCCTCAGGGTGATCCTGGGCCTTAATCAAGAACTCATACTGGGGACAAAGGAACCAAGGAACTGACGTTGCAATGCAAAATCTAATGTATACTAGCTTTCAGCAACTGAGGAGGCCAAGATTTAATGAAGCCCAAAGATCTTCCTTCACTCTCTCTTTTCCAAAAACTCTCCCTTTTGCCTTATCCGGGGTGAGCGGGCAACTGGCCCCAGATATCAGCTGAATCCCCAAGCCGCACAGAATGTGCTGAAGGCCAGCATCCAGCAAGCTTTCAAAGGAAGAAACCTTTGAAACCTCAGAACTGTGAAAAACTGGCAAACGCTGCCGCTGTGTCTCCAGCACACCCAAGTGGTGGTGGGTCAAGATGTTATCATCCTGCTGCCTGTTGAGAGAGAGACACCCTATTCAAGCTGACCGAGCACACCCGAGGATAGCCTAGAGCTCCACACGAGAATTGATTGACCTTCCTCTGCCCCCCTACCCTTCCAGCACTACTTCTCCCCTGGCCATCTGAACCACCAGGTGAAACTTTACTTTTCCTGTGACATCGGGGTTGATGCTATAGATTACTAAGAGTAATTAAGAAGTGTTAGGTCATAAGTAATAACTTACCATCATTGTAGGAATGATATTGAACAGTGCCTTTAGTAAATTTCACTGGTTAACATAAAGTTTTCTCCCACTTGGTGGTCTCCTGTGTTTCCACAAATTATTCATCATTCACTGATTTATCTAGTATACGGTGGCCCTCATCCATTTATTAATTGTTCATCGCCGTATTCATTGCATTTATTCTTGGTTGCATTTATTCACTCATTTGTATGTTTAGTAGGTGTTGGTTGTGTGTGTAGATAGTTGTTTAATAAGTATTTCATTTATAAAGAAGTTGATTAAGTGATTTGTGTTTATGAAGTATGACCGTCACTGTGCACGAGTCAAGAACTTAATAGCAACCTCTAGAATTGAGACTGAAGACTTGGCAATAATGAACCATTTATTTATAGTCAAATGTTTATCAACAAATGAATAAATGAGGGATTAATAATTACTATATGACGGGAAAACAGAATCAAATAAATGCAGGAAATAGGTCTTTTAAATGGCAAATTAGAAATGATTATTCCATAAAATATATGCAACTTAGGCAAGGAGGAAAAACGCAGGAAGAAAGAAACTCCGGAGAAAAGATTCAGGGGGAAAAAAAAGAGCCTAGGTGAGCAGTTAAGGGCTCCTTAGGGGTAGAGAGCAAAAAACAACAGAACAGACAAAGGAAATCCAACAGTTTTATTCACCATCAGGTTAGGGCGTGTGTTAAAACAGAGAAGTGGTCTTTCACGCCCAACTGCTCTATGCCTTCTGGTTAATATCCTCCTTTGTTCTGAGGAGAAAACGTTATTTCCTCTACTTTTATGGACTTATTTAATTTGATTATGTTATGCACAACATTCACATACTTCTCATTACTTTGGTCAATCAATAGTAATTCTAATATCAAATAGTACATAATATGGTTTACATCAAAGCATCCATGTAAGACATATTGTTTAAACATCAGTCATATTTCAGAACATTGTTCAGTCATACTATTCCTAACTGCTTCACTATCAAAAACATATATTCAATACCACTAATAAAACGATTGCAGGTTAAACAACAGTTAGCTTCTAACTTCTATCTTACACAAAATAATAAATGCAATTGTTATAGGGAGCCCATTATCTATCGTCACTAGATGGCAGTATGGCCACATGGTAGACAAGGTATTTAATTAATTTGTCTTACATCGTACAAATATCATAGTTGGATTATTCTTCAGAAAAACGTGCTGAGTAATATTTTCTGGATCACTTATTTTTTTTATTTATTCTGACTTTGTGGTAGTTTAAGGTTTTTCATTTCCTGTTTTATTTTGTAGTATTCTCCTTCCCTTGTGTGTCTTGTGGTTTTACTTCCTGTCTTTGTTTGCTTTCCCTCCAGTTTTGATTGTTGGCCCTTCTTTGATTGTTTGCACCTGTGTCTCGTTGTCTCACCTCCCCTAGGGTATTTAGTCCGGGTCTCTGTCTTTATTCAGTGTTGGATCATTGTTGTTTGATGGTGCGTCTACTGTCTGGTGTGATGCCTACCTGATGTTGCTCCTATTGTGAGTTTTGTTCCTAGCTTGTGAGTGTTCCTGACATTGGGTATGTGTTGCCGTTTGGTGCACTTTTGTTGTACCTGGTTCCTGTACCCAGTTCCCGACATTTTTACCGTGAGTCCTGCTTTGGATTCTTTGTCTCCTGTGGACCTTGGTTAGATTCTGGATTGTGTATTCTGACTGCTCCCTATTGGACTGTTTTGCCACCTTGGACTCACTCCCCTTCTTCCACCACTGCCATCTGGTAACCTATCTGCCTTTTGCCTGTTTGTTTACCTGTCTGCCTGTACCTGCCTGTGAACCACATCACCGTCAATGAACACGATAGCCATCCGGCTACTTCACCTCATTACGCTTCCTGGTCATATGCATATGGGTCCATATACCACTACACACATCGTACGACAGACTTGGGTTAAAAGAAGGAATATAGAGTTTTAATTCAGATGAGGAATGCACTTTAAAGTTTTTGATGGGGTCTGGTAAACATCTTTTCTCAGGTCACATCTTGATGTGAAGTGTATTCAGTCTCAAAGAAATAAAGAACTCAAGCCTCTTTTGGTTGGTCTGTGTATACAGATTTCTTCCTGTGGTTTTGTAGCCAGGTGAGTCAAAGAAAGAGTCAATGACTGCTTCCAGTCCTGCAATTAATTTTTTTTAGCATGATAAAACGCATAACTTTACTGGGCAGAGAGCCTGGTACCAGGTTTGGAAAGTTTCAGAATGACACTTTCACTATTGAGGTGCATACAAATCCAGAGGAGTCCCAGGAAAGAGAGTTTATTCAAATCCCATTGGAATTCCACAAGGCCATTAACCGCACCTCTCACTTGGTCTTAAACAGAGGTTGTTTCACCCTACACAATAATCAGCAATACTATTTGTATCATTGTTGTGTTTATGTGCATCAGCTCTGCTATCGCTCTAGAATGTGAATGGGGCTGTAACTCCAAGTAACTTTTTCATTTCAAGACAGGAATTCCAATAGAAACACACTATTAATCATGTGACAAAACAAAACATACAACAGCAAACATCACTTAATACAGCCAGAACAGGAGTCAACAGCCTGATAGGCTGAGGAGGGCTGACCATGATTTGCATAGACAGGAAAACAAAGACGGGTTGCAATCAGATTTGTGATCTGGCCAACAGAAATTCATATATGTGGCTAAGGGTAAATGAAAGTGTCTCATTTGAATTTCATCCGGATACAAGACAGTTAAAAAGAAGTGTAAATGGGGCCTTTATCTTGTGTCACCAGTAGGTCAAAGTTTCACTTATCCAGTGAAATATCTCAACATCTACTGGCTGGATTGCCATGAAATTTGGTATAGACATTCATGTCCCCCTCAGGATGATCCCTTATCTTTTAATCTAGCGCCACCATCAGGTCAAAATTTCAATTTGTCCAATACTTTGGTCAATGATCAAATATCTGCAAAACTAATGATATTCCCATCAGCCTCAGCTGTACTAGCTAAACTAAGATTGTGAACATGGTAAAGATTAAACCTAATAAACACCAGCATGTTTGAATTGTCATTGTGAGCATGTAAGCATGCTGATGTTAGTGTTGAGTTCAAAGTACCACTGTGCTTAACTACAGCCTCACAGAGCCAGTGTGGCTTAAGAAAGCATGCAATCAGTCAGTGAAGTTCAGATTCAAAATTTTAGGTGGCTGTTGGAGCACAGGTTTCATCTTACTGTAGTTGATGAGTGTATCTCTAAACGAAGGGCTCATTTGTGGCTGTTTAGGTGTATGAGTCTCCATTAAGGCTGTGAGACATTCAAAATATTGCATAATGCATATTTTTGGAAAATACTAGATATCTAAAATGGGGAAAAAATGAGTAAGGTTATGGTTCCTGTCTTTTATTCTCTCTGTCATCCATTTCTTCCCTCTATCTGCTGTCTCCTGCCACCACCTTCGCTTCTGTCTCTCCCCCTCAATCTCTCCATGTTTTCCAGTCGTCTTTGAAATGAGGACAGATACTGTAGGGTGTGGGGATGTGCCAGTGAGCTCCATAGAAAATGTATTAGCAGCTCTGATGATGGTCAGCCAAAACTGTGATTGCTTAAGCACATTTTTTCATGGTGAGATGTCAAATGGATGTGTCATGCTTGATGAAAATAATTTGTACTCAGTTGCCTGTTCCTGTTATCAGCTGTGTGTGTGTGTGTGTGTGTGTGTTTGTGTAGTTGAGTTACCAAGCCATCTGCATTGGTATTTATGCATCAAAGCCAAACGGCAACCTCCAGGGCTGAAAAATTAAGCCAACCCGGAAGTGCCAAAATCTGCAGTTTATCGAATGGCCACTTGAGGCTGGCTCCAAAAGGGAGTCAATCCCCATAGACCCCCATGCTAAAATGCCCAACTTTACAGCAGAAATAAACATGTTTACAGCCTGGTACAAAAAAACTGTTTTGGTCTCTAGAGCTAATTTCCCCCTTCATGACAACTGTGAGGGGAGTAAATTTTGGTGTAACTCACCCATTAAAATTATATTAAGGCTTAAAGTTCTGCATAATTAAGGTCGTGGCCGCTTTGAGTGACAGCTGGGGGGTGCCACTGTCGTCTGCTGTTTGCTAGCTGCCTGTCACCTCAGCGAGTTACGGAACTTGACCTCTCAGCCGTGTTTGAGACTTTTACATGAAAATATCTTAAGAATAATATGGCTTTCTGTGCAGTTAATTGTACCAACAGATCGTCCAAGAAGTCTGTTTTTTCTGTGACTGAAACTCTAGTATTTTATTTATATGTTAGCAATAATTAGCAGGTATCTGTGTCTGCACTCACCATACATGGCTTGTTAGCTAATTAGCCAGCTAATGAATTAGCCTTGGGTTAGCCTTCGAGCAAGACGCCCAGCTGTGATAACGATGCTAACTTAACGGGAGTGTATGTTAGCCACAGTTATTAAACCAGCATGCACCGAAGTCAAAACATAATAGAGAAGTGTTAGAATTTAGGGTGATAATACTTTTGAACAAAAGGGTGTTTGTGTGAGGTTGGAAAATAAAAGGTCCACCTCTTTAGTTAGCTTAAATTATGCAATGTTAATGTTAAATGTTTAAACTAAATGTAATGTTAACATAACGTTAATGCCAGACTTTGCTAGGTATCATAACTGTAGTCAGGGAGGGCAGCTGCTGCAGACACTAATTATAAAAAGCGGCTGCAGCTGTGTCTGACGAGGACTGGAGGGACGGACTACAAAGTGTTGAAAAGGAGAGAGTTGAGGTGGGTAGGCTGTTCTGGGGAGCGGCGCTTGGTGCAGATGGCCAAGCCTAGCAGAGCACCTGTTGCTTGGGACAGGTGCTGTTCTTATGCCTGTTAGGGCTGCCGGCGGTGAAGACAGGTAGATGGGCTGAAGGGCAAGGTTTCTGAGTTAGGTAATGTTAGATTAGTAGTATTAGGATGTGTGACGGCCCCTGCTTAGTCTACTTGTGTGTGTGCTTTGTCAATAACTGTGTTAATAAAATGGATCAGACTAAATATACTTTAGAGTAAAAGCACATTCTTAAAAGCTGTCATTCATCAGTTTCCTATGTTAATTGGAAATATAGTGGTGACCTTTTAACAAAATAGTTATAAATTAAAATGTTAAGATGGTATTTATAGGTTAACATTTTGCATAGATCTTAGCAGAAAGTAAAAAAAAAGAGAAAATGTTATGTGCTAGTTTTGTTTGGACATTTCTTTAAGACAAATGTGAAACATTCACTGAGAAACTATACTCTTGTGAAAACAATTATCTGCACACTGAATAGTTTTGAAGCCCTCTATGAGGTGTCATTCATTTGCAATCTCTGAGAAGGTCTTGTGGGTATTGCACAGGTATTGTGAGGCCAATACTGTATAGTGAGGCAAAAGGAAAAAAACATGGCTGATTGGATGTGCCTATTTGCCACAGGTGCATTTGATCATCTGATAACATTTCTTTTTGCCTCACTATTTAATCCTCACAATATCGGTGTATTTGCCAGAGAAAGACCTTCTCAGGGTTTGCAACGTCGCAAATAAATTATACCTCCTAGGGGGATTCAAAACTACTCAGTGTGCAGGTAAGTCAGATTAAAAAGGGGATGAAGGCTGGGATTGTAGGAATGAGGAAGAGCAGAGGTGGTGTTATGACTACAGATGTTATTTTTTAACAACCATAATGAACATAAAAGATAAACTCACCATTAGCCATGTCAGTCAGGGCTATGTTTAGGTGTAACAAAATGGGTCATAAAGGCCAAATTCAAAAGCAGTGACTGTGGTAGTTTAAGGTTTTTCATTTCCTGTTTTATTTTGTAGTGTGTTCCCTCCCTTGTGTGTCTTGTGGTTTTACATCCTGTCTTTGTTTGCTTTCCCTCCAGTTTTGATTGTTGGCCCTTCTTTGATTGTTTGCACCTGTGTCTCGTTGTCTCACCTCCCCTAGGGTATTTAGTCCGGGTCTCTGTCTTTATTCAGTGTTGGATCATTGTTGTTAATGTATGGTGCTTCTACTGTCTGGTGTGATGCCTACCTGATGTTCCTATCCTATTGTGAGTTTTGTTCCTGGCTTGTGAGTGTTCCTGACATTGTGTATGTGTCACCATTTGGTGCACTTTTGTTGTACCTGGTTCCTGTACCCAGTTCCCCGACATTTTTACCGTGAGTCCTGCTTTGGATTCTTTGTCTCCCGTGGACCTTGGATTGTGTATTCTGCCTGCTCCCTATTGGACTGTTTTGCCACCTTGGACTCACTTCCCTGCTTCCACCACTGCCAGCCGGTAACCTATCTGCCTTTTGCCTGTTAGGTTACCTGTCTGCCTACCGGTCTGCCTGTGCCTGCCTGTACCTGCCTGTGAACTACATCACCCTCAATGAACACGATAGCCATCCGGCTACTTCACCTCATTACGCTTCCTGGTCATCTGCATTTGGGTCCATATACCATTACACACATCATACGACAGAATGACCCAATCAGTCATGGACCGCGCAGAAGTCAACTCTCTCTCATGGGGGAGTTAAAGGAAGTGTTCACCACACTAGAGACATTCAGCCTCTCCATTCAGGGCTCTGTGGATATCCAACGCAGGAATTTTGTATACTCCTTAATGGAGAGGACAATACTATCCAGACCCAGGCTTGCAACTCTTCCCATTCTGGTAGAGAACCTTGCGGTAATCTCCAGCATGAGGCAAGATTTGCAGCCCTACCTCGACTCCAGCAACCAGCCAGACTCCTGGCCGGCCAGTTACCAGCCTGCTGGTCTCCAGTCAGCATCTCAGCCTGCTAACCAGGTGGTACCTCAAGTTGTTGCTGTCTTGGCGCCTTCTGGGAAACCCTCCAGGAGGAAGCGTCCAATTGCTCTCCTGCCTAGCTGCCCAGTTGCTCGCCTGCCTAGCTGCCCAGTTGCTCGCCTGCCTAGCTGCCCAGCTGCTCGCCTAGATCGCAGCAGCCAGCACCCCCTGCTGGATCGCAGCAGCTCCCAGCCCCAGGACTCTCTGCTGGATCGCAGCAGCCCTCAGTTCCTGGACTCTCTGCTGGATCGCAGCAGCCCTCAGTTCCTGGACTCCTTGCTGGATCGCAGTCGCCTCCTTTCCCGGCTGAATCACAG